>VXBW01006525.1:947692-1065257 GCA_013400375.1 Thinocorus orbignyianus
AAAAAAAAAAAAGCAAGCAATTGCAATGAGTTGTACAGATCTTGAGCTGGAGTAGTATCTTCAGACAGACTAATCTCAGCCACCAAACTGTCATTAGTAAGAAGCCCAACAATAAAACACAGTGATTTTCACTGCTTTTACAGATAGGCCTTTCCCTGAAGAGGACAAAAGTCAAGAGTTTTGTGATCATCCCGTGAATTTCTGTAAGAAGCCTTAGAATTCTCTCATGGCACAGATGAAGAAACTAGAACTGTTCTCCCATTGTTACATAAGACTTTTAAATGATTTTATTTTTTTTTTTTTAATAAAAATGTCTTAATGCATGGTGTATTTTTCATTTTTGATCCGCTAAAGAAAATCTTTGATTTACTATCATGTATCCAGTATTAATGACACTACCTGGTGTGTTTCTGATTTACAGGCTACAAAATATCAAATGTCATTTTCCTTCAAGTACCTCTCACAAAATGCATTTTTCTTTCTTGACACATATAAATATGTATTTAAAGGTAGCGATTTCACTGCATCTTTTCCTTTTGTACAAGGACTTTAAGTTACCCACTCACCTAAAGGACTGATTCTGTACTCTAATGCAGGTTTCATTCCTGACTTGTCTTTAAGTAAAAATCAGAAGGAGAATGCATATCCAAAACACATTCTCTGTAAGGTCTTAACTTGTCATCTTTTTTAATTAAGCAACCATTTTTGTCCTTTCAGCAAAAAAGAGGCTGGTTCTTTGTTGTAAAGCTCAGGCGAAGGACAACAGGCTATGTATATTGTAACTGTAAGAGCGTTTCCTATGTTTCAAAACTGTAGAAGGGTTTGTGTTGGAAGGGACCTTAAAGATGATCAAGTTCCAGCCCTTCTGCCATGGGCAGGGACACCTCCTCCTAGACCAGGTTGATCAAAGCCTCATCTAGCCTGGCCTTGAACACTTCCAGGGATGGGGTGTCTACAGCTTCTCAGAGCAGTCTGTTCCGGAATCTTCACACCCTCAGAGTAAAGAATTTCTTTTCAATATTTAATCTAAATCTACCCTCTTTTCAGCAGTTAGTTGTTTTTAAGCATACATAAAATATATATATATAAACAATAAATAAAATTTTGTCTTTCTTTCTTCTTCGGTCATTTTCTAACTTCCTTTCTTAGCATTTATGTAAAGGGTAAACTGTGTACCTCTCCTTCATTTTGGCAGCAATATGAAATAAATGATGTCATACAGTGCTTTTTACCAAAAATATTCTAAAATTATATACATTTTCAACTGGACAGACATGTCCACTCACCTGACCAACTGTTTTCTTAATAAGAAACTGACTTCTCACCCGTGTTGCACTTCCAAGTCAACCCCATCTCTCCATTACTCTGCAAGTCATGTCTCAGAGAGATACCGCTAGACAAAGAGAGTCAAATTCCTGCACACTAGATAAGCAGCAACTGAACTGGAAAGATGGAAATACCTATGGTGTCTAGAAAGCTTCAGGTATCTTGTTATTTTAAGAGGTAGAAGTAAATAAGTCCTTAAATACATTTAAGATACTCTGATCCTAAACTGCAGAATGAAAATAACTGCTTTGTCACAAGGATTTGCTGACCTGCTGAGGTTATAAGCGCTGTACCCAAGCTACCTGGCTGTAAGGCCACCTGGTTTGAGATATTTCCACTGGGGGTCAGTCTCCCTTAGAGGATGCTGACTGGTCATTCTTTCGTACTTCTCCATCAGAAGAGCTTCAGTTCAAGAATTCCAGCAGATTAATGACAATCCACATTTCTAGGTGTATATATACATTGTCCAAATGCCACATACCATGTATACTTTACTTGTAATATAAATTGACCTTTTATTGTTCATTTGAAAAGTCTTTGCCCTATATCTCGTTTTTTTTTTTTCATTTCATTTATTGCTCCATAACAGATAGGTGCTATTCAGTAAAGTCCTTGAAAAATTACCACTTTATGCTAATGATTTATTAACACTGTGTAACAGCATGATGAAAGAGGCAGTTTAGTGCATTTCTCCATTCTACTTCCATGTAATGGAAAACATTTCCAATTATTCAATGTTGTATTAACTTTCAATTTGCCTCATCTAGCTATGATTTATCATAAGATTCCATGCCAGAACTGGGGATTCCTTATAAATTATACCACTCAAATCAATAAAAGAAAAAAAATATCAAACAAATCATGTTATTAAACAATGCTTCATAATCTAGATTTTTATTGGCTTATATAAACTTTAATTAAAGTTAACTAATTCATTTTACTTAGTTTATCTGCCATTCCATAGCAAAGTGACTGCTGCTTGTTTTCTATTTCTCTGTTATTTCGATATCAGTCTGACTTTTGCACAGTAGACTGCTGAAAAGTCTGGAAATTACATGAGAATATAAAGCACTGGGAACATCCTTGGATGTCAGCGAAGTAGTTTGACATTTACTGTGATGTTGCACAAGGGATTAGACCCTCTAACAGCGACACTCCAGGGAGCTGTACCGATGAATCACTTGGCATGTGCCTGACGTAGCAGGAGTTCAAAGACAGCATTTGTGGAAATAAACAGCAAGGAAAACAGTGCTAGGCCATTAGAAAGTAACTCAAAAATGCCACAATCTGGAGGGTACAACATCTCTCAACGCAAGTCTTTCCTTTCATCCTTAACAAATTGTTAACTCTTCACCTAATGCCAGCCATGCCAGTTCTCTCTATTTATCTGTCACATATCGCCTCTCTCACAGCAGACTATTCATGCCCATTTGGTATAAAATTTTGGATAAAAATGCAAAAAACTGAATCTGGAACAATAATCAATCTCGTTAGACCAAATTTCTCCAAATTTCCACTTGGTTTAGTAACAGTTGTCACAATTGACTTATTTAGTCACACTGTTTGCCAATTCTGATACATTCACTTTCTGGGAAATATTTCTAACAAATCTTTGTAGACTAAGGTCTCAAGATTTACATGTTGAGAACGCACATATTTACTTGCTTCATGCATCATTACAAAATAAAAATTTCTGGCTACCAGTGTTTCTAGTTCTATCACATCTTTACTGAGGGAGGATATCAATTCACATGGCATTCAAGATCTCCGGCTTTCTGAAAACCTGATTTACAACTGCATAATAATGTTTTTCTCCTTATGCTTTATGCCTCCTATATAATCCCCAGTGGTTTACTTGCCATTCTAGCTGTTGAACTCCACGCAGTATCCAGAGAACAATCCAGAACGGGCTCATGATCTCTCCCTTGCATGGTAATAGTGCAGTTAGTGCCTACCATGCACAAAAATAGAACTACTTCCCCCTTTTATGCATTAATTTACATTATTGCCACTAAATTTAATCTGCAGTTTTATTGTCCAGTCATTGAGGATTGCAGGTTCCTTCTGCGTATATTGGCATTCAGCTTTGGATTTGTCAGAACAAAGCAATTTTGTAACATCAGCCGAGTTGTTTTCTCAGCTTCATTTTTTGTCTCTTTTTCTGATCATTTATGAATACCTTGAGTAAAACAGATCACAACACAGATTACTGTGGGATAACTAAAACCTGATAATTCATCACTGCCTCTGTTTCCCACCTGTTAACTAGTTTCATTGCCCTTCTATGACATAAAACTTCAGGTGAGTAAGAAAATTTGATGAAGGGCCTTGCTAAAAATCTAGGACGTGATGCTCAGACTGATGGAACAGTCCTGTGCACGTACTTTGGTTTTTACTGCAGTAGGGTTTTCTGCAAAATTCATGGCACCTCTTCCCTACTGTATCACCTGTCTTTCCATCACTTTCTTTACACGGCTCATGTTTCCATGTTGGATGCAGAAATCAGGTCTCCTGCAATGAAGCCACCGCTCCTTAGAGGCTTATAAAGATTTGCATTGTTTGCCACTTTCCCCTCTGCTACTAAGATATATTTAAACACTACATACTGCTAGTAACAGTTCATGAGTTTTACACTTACGTTTCTCAGAGAGCTTTAGGGCAAAAGCATCTGGGCCTGGCAATTTGTAACTGTAAATTTTATTGATTTGCTTTAGAAACGTTTCTATTGAGGTCTTGGCCCAGCGCTGGTCCCGCCTCTGCCATGAAGCCTCATGCATAAATCCATGGGCTCTTGACACTCCCTTACAGCCCTTCCGCCACCTCCACCCGTGCCCCACCAGCTGTGTCTCACCAGGGTTTGTCAAGGTTTCCATAATCATCAAGACATGCCTTGAAATGTATAACCACAGCAGATGGATTGGAAAACATTTCAACTACCAGAACGTAGGGGTTTTTCTACTTTTCCCATTCCCATTTTCATGTTTTAAAGGGTGCCTTTATTAGTCCTAATGGCATCTTTTACACTGCTGTTTTCCTCAGACAGCCTTTTTCCCCCTTCTAAACAAACTTCTTTTTTAACAAGGTATTTACGTTTATTCCAGGCATCTAGTAGAGCATCTCTAAAGAAGCTCCATGGCCCTGCAAGCTGCTCCTTTAATTGCTTTTCTTCATTCTACGTTGTTCTCTCTTCAAAAGGCAAAAGTTATTATACTGGGGTTTTTAGTGTGTGCATTCTTCATCTCTGACGATTTTGAGTAGAAAAGTAGTATTCTCACTGATACTGATAGCCTCTTCTGCAGTTAAATCATACTTGAGATTCAATGAAGTACTTACAACTAAATCACCAGCTGGTTTTCCTCCTTCAGTTTCCTTGGTTATTTGATCCAAGAAAGAAGCATTATCATCTCAAAAAAATGTCACCTCTTCACCAAATCCTATCTGGTATTCCCTTTTTTCTTAGGGAAAAACCTCAGGGTACAATCAACCACGTTGCTCCTGGCCGCTGGAACGAAATGGGTGTGCATGTTCAAAGTGAGCTCTTCTTTCCATTATTTCCACTGCTTTCTCAAATAGGGATTTGCATTTGCAAATCAGGTAACAAGGGAACTAAATGGAAAAATTATACTAGGCAAACTAGTAACAGAGACAGTATGTTACACATGCACATTAACATTTAGTAGCTTAAATTCACAAATCCACCTGAAAGCAGTAATTATCTCCATGACACTGGAAAGAGTTCTCCCTTTTGGGGAACATCAGATTTCCTATATATTTCCTTTGAAAGGTCATTTAGATTCCTGTAAATTATAACACACCACCACTAAGCATTGTAGACATTTTGGGTGAAGCCATTTCAGGATCTCGCATTCTGTAGTACCTACAGCAGATAGTAGAAAGCAGAGACCAGTTCAGAGCCATCACATCCATGCTGTTGACTGCAAGGAACAGGATTAGTGTCACTTCCTCAATCAGCATAATTGTGCATAATGAATGGATAGCCTTTTTACTTACCCAGTAATAACAAGCGACCTTCTGAAGACTCATATCATAGGCAGACCTGCAAGTAGAAGTTGAGCAATCACATCCTCTAAACTAGCCCAGAAGGGACAGTTTCTGAGTGGAGGACAGCATGTGCAGAAGAAGCTGGACTGAGCATGTGACTTCTTCCTTTTTCTGGTTATAGTGCTGATTTACATCCTCGCAAAACACTCAATGAGACTTTGAAAGAGGGAATTCATAGGGCTGGTTACCAGTTTTCATAGGAGCAAATCTGCTGTCTCCGTTTCTGTCAAGCCCTCAGCAGTGAGAGAAATACCTGCTTATAAAATTGTACTATGCAGAGTAGATGTAGAATGAATGAGACATCAAAATCTGATAAAGGCATTATTCAAACAAGAGTGGGTGAATTTGCCCCCAAGGGCATCTGTCACTTTTGTTATTAAAAGTAAAAAATTAAAAAAACAATTGACGTGACATTTTATATTCTTTTTACTGCACCTTTTACCAAGTTGCATTTACACATCCCTGTTGTATAAAAGACCTCACTCACTTAAGAACCTGTGAGTACAAGCCTAAGCCATTAAAACAGTAGGACAATTCTAGATTAACATGCAAACTACAGTGTCTTCAAGGATCTCTACTAAAAACCATTACAGACAAAACAAATCCTGTTACTGCCCCCCCTCCACCACCTCTCTGAGGACATCACTCCAAAGCAGCAGGACACAGAGCCCTGTAGGTTTTCCCAGCACAGCTGAAAATTAATGCAACCCCACAAGTATTCTCATTATTTTGCTTTCCTTGATCGACCCGTGTCATGAGTAGAGAGGGGGCTTACCTTGATCCCCTGTGGCTCTGGCAAATCAACGCAGTTCATCCACCAAAGTTAAGCAGGCTTTAGGACAAGATTATAGTAGCAGCACAGTACAAAGTGACCATAATTCCCAGGGAATTTGGCTCATGGTATCGATTCCTGGGGGAGACTGTAAACGAATACAGCAGGATGCTACAAGTTTTGAATGCCCGTCAAATACAAATGAGGGAGCATTAGCATGTCTCGTTAGTTTTCATCAGGATGAAGAGCTCAAAATATTATACAAGTATGTTTGCTGAAAATAAATTTTTGGCAGGAAACAGAGCTGTCAACAGCAGGAGAAAAAAATGTGTTCGTGAAGAGATGCTTCCTGAAGAGACTGCAGGGATGTTACTGAGAGAAGTGTAAGGATGAACAGATCTCAAAAACCATACTTCATTTTTTATATGACTGATTACTGGTGTCAGAGACCTTCAATCTTTTGAAGAGAGAGAGTTTCAATCTCTTATATGGGCAGAACCCTCCATATAAATACCAAGCAAGGGGCTTTCTTGAATCTGCAGATAAAACACCAGTTTATCACAATGAATCCAGGGAACCTTTATCCTACTCATTCTGAAGAAGTGTCCTTAGAAACACCAGCTAAAGTCTCCAGCTGCACAGACCATAAAAAGGGCTTTGCATAACCATGATCAAACAGATCAACACTGATAATTTCTCTGCCAGATCCGCAACAACTTCCTTTTTCTAGACCAAATCAAGACCAGACTCAATGTCAATTTTTAAGGTCAGATGCTTGATGCACAGGTTTCCATAGGTTTCCAGTGCCCTGCACAGAAGGAGACACATTGCTTAGGGATGCCTCATCTCTGGATCCCGCATGCCCTTCTGCTCCAGATAGGTACCACCAGCCCTAGCACTGCCAAGGGGGTATTTTGGTTCCATGGAGACTGTTTAAAATTAGTCACTGATTAAACATAGTTGAAGGGAGCCAAAAATCTCCATTTACATTGCAGTGGTGCCTGTAAAATGGATTCATTTAAATGGCATATGTCATTCAGCATCAGAGATACCAACTCTAAGTCATTTTCTATCCGTGGGTAACAAGAGGAGTGCAGGAACAGCTTGTTCAGCAGAATTTAAACATTTGCACTCCTGATTATTCTTCCTGGTCACCTCCCACCCAAGAGAGCTGGCAAGTACAGTTTCTTATCAAAAAAGGGGGGCTAGAGAGAATGGAGATGAAAAATCAAAGAAGTTAGAAAAGAAGCTAGCGCTGTGAGTTAGCCATGTCCTATGTACTCTGTCAGGATTGGAAAGGAAAATATAAAGGACCTGACTCCTCACTAGTAAAGAGAAAGGGGAAATGTGGACAACAGCAGGAGGTGGGGTAGAGGGGTGGGTGGGAAAGTTAAGCAGTTATTTTTCAGTTCCAGTGAGTCTATAGTAAAATTTCAAAACAAGATGTTAAAATGAGGAGGAATGAAACAGGCAGCAGCCACAACGGACATGAGATGAAATGCTGCAGCCTCCAAAGGAAAAGGATATTTTGGCTGAAAAGTTGTCTTGGGTCACTAAATTACCATGGTATCTGTTTTTCTTTTCTTTCTCATCTCCTGCTGAACGTTTGCTATTCCACACAGAACTCAATCTTGTCATCCATCAGGATGTCCATCAACCAGGAGAAACCCACATCACCATGTTTAGCTTCCATTCCATAGCCCAGTCTCACCAGGCACCCAGAAGGAGATGCTCAGCTGGGAGTAGTTAGGGTAGTGATGAGCTTCTCCTACTTTATATTCCCACCTTCTGATAAAACAGAGTGCACTGCATTTCTGCTGACTGTAAATGCTCTAAGAATCAATACAAATAGTTATTTAACCATATTTATAATGCAGACAGTTTATTTTGCTTAATCCTTTTGCCCTGGCCCCACCAAAAACTCCATTGGTACAGCATAAATAGGTAATATGCCAATACATTTAAATGTTTTAGGTATATAAATTACTCCCCTTTTTGTGCATTTCCACAGCACTGTGTGCCTATTCCTCTGCTTCCTGTATAGTCAAAGTTAGGTGCTCTTCTTACTGTGTTATAAGATAAACATCAATAGTAATTCTGTGATACATTTGGAAATTTATGATGTATACACCGTTTTTCCAAGCTAAATTATCTTGGCAATTTCACTGGATACAGTAGCTTGGTCTTTCAGGCTGGAAAAGCTGTGCTTCACTATAGCCAGAGATGGATTAGGGAGACTGTTAACACAAGTCAGACAAACCTCCTACATATTGGCTCAAACCCTAATAACGCTTATCATTCCTTTTTAGAATTTATTTACAAAGGGGTAGCAAGACCTGGATTCCCACACTTTATATTTCTATGCTGGCAGAAAGAGCTTGCTCATGGTGTACAGCAGAGAGATCTATCCACTTCCAGAAGACAATAAGCCACAACAGAAGTTATTGTCTCACATGAAGTATCTGCAGTGAGATGACAATACTGTGTCCATCCATCCCCCAAATCCCCATCATAGTTTGCACTGGCTTCACTCAAGTGCAGCTCATTAAAATCCTGAACCTCTGGTCTCCTCCAGCACATTCAGATGATGGCAAAAGTACATTAGTAAATGTAATAGGTGGTTTTCTTCTCTCAAATGAAATAACTCCATAGTATTTGCTCAGTATTTTGTAATAAGACAAATGTGGTTCCTCCTGTGTTGTCAGGTATGACCCATACCAGAGTAGGGTGGAGATATGAGGATGAGAGAGCAGGAGAGGTCTGAACCAAATGCACTGAAGGCAGCTAAAAGGTACCTGCTAACTTCATGGAGCTTTGAATGCAGTCCTTTGAGAACCACCAACATCACTACAAGACATCTTGTAAAGCCACCTACCTCACACATAGTAGGATTTATGCTTGATAAAACACCACCACCAAGCTCTTGGCTGCAGAGCTGATGGTGGGGAGCAGCAAGGATGACCATCCCAGCACAATCATGGTGCTAAATTGGGTTAACAGAGAGGGAATAAGAAGGCAATTTCCACACTCCTCCCATTAGCTGCTCTAAATTTAAATGTCATGCTGAATGAAAGACTTGGAAAGAAAACCCAGCTATTACTAATATGCAGAAATCTAACTGCAAAGATATCAAGACAATCAGTTAAGCAGGATAATCTTTTCCTTGAATGTGTTTTCAGTGCAATTATATCGAGATAAATTTAGCCTTGATGTTTTTTGCATTTTTGTTAACTAATTACTATAGAAAAAAAATTAAGTTGTGAGATTCTCTCTCTCCTGAATTATCAATCAAAAGCCTTTGTGCTATATATTTCTTGCACTGTAACAGGCTAAGGAGCTCATCTCAGAGTCCTCTCTGGTTCTGAAGGACAAAAGGAGCTTATGTGTGCAGGGAGGGGGGAGGAAGAGAACAGGCCAGTTCTCTGGATATTTTTCTTTGGGCACTGTACTTCCTCATAAAAGCAGGGACTTTACTGTTTATGATCTTCAGCAGAATTTTAGTTTCATATTGTAGGCATTTTGAGATGTGCAATAAAGTGTTATTGCATTCACCTGGAGAGAGTTAGAAGCCTCTTTTAGCCATGTTCTTTTGAAAACCTTTGTGAAAATGCTTTCAGTCTTAAAGGTAACAGTTCAGCTTCTGTCTGCCTGAAAAGGAGTAGGATGCATGTTAAGGAAAAACACGCATATCAAATAACAGAATAATTAAAATACAGAAAGAAAGCTGAGAAAGGGGACTGCTGGGGGGGGCGNAGGTTTTAAGTGATGTAGGAACCAAGTCCCTCTGGTTTCCTGGGGAACGACTTCTCAGGGGGCACATAAATAATAAAAAAAAAATAAGAGAAGGTTATTTGGCTTGTAGACTTGCTCCCCATCTACTTACCTGAGCTTTTTGTTGCCTTCAGGTTGACTGACTCAGGTCCCAGCTTTAAATCAAGAGATTCAGATGCTTGGAGTATCCACGCTGCATTTTTTAATCTCTACAGCATCAAACACTGACTTTGACTTCAGTTGACTTGCTGCTTTCAACAGCTTGTCATTTGAAAGCTGGGCAATAAAAGGTGAAAACAGCTGGCACAGCTGGCTTATTTGTACATTCAGTCTGGCCACTTGGCTTTTTCATCCAGGTGCGAACACAGGACTTTGAATCCTTCTTTCTGATAGTCAAAGCATTGTTGCCCACTCAAAATTAGTTGCACCACTTACCTTTGCTCCTCTAATCCATTTTTAATACCAGCATTTCAGCTCTACTCAGTGCAAGCATAGAATTTCTCCTTGTCGTGGCTGGAAGCCTAAAAGAAACTACAACTGTGTATTTCAGGGCTTGCTGCCTTGGAAGCAAGTACATGGCGAGTTTGTCACTTTTCCTTCCTTCACAAACAGCCATTAGCAGCATGCAGAACTGAACACAAATGCATCTCACTCTCTGAAAAATGAGAAGTGCTGATGTTTTCAGAATCACCCTCCAGAAGCTTCACTGTCCAGATTTTTGCCCTTTTCACAAGAGATTTATGACTTTGAAAACATCTTTCCTGTTTCTCTGCCATTATCTTATCCTCCTGCCCCCGATACACGGACAAGCTATGTCCTGTACTTCTACATCACAGGGATATATTATGCCCAGAATTAACTGGAAAATACAGCAGATACTGTGATGTGGGAGGTTCTCTGTATTTTTATCTAAAGACATCACAACACAGTAGCAGAACTAGATCTCTGTATCTCTTACTTCTTATTAATCAACTTTGCTACTAGATCATCCAACCCTTTGGACTGCAAACTGATAGTTGTTATAAATATACTCTTACATCAAGTATAATCTTCCTCTCTATTCCTTTCCCCTTAGGTTTGAGTTTAGATACTGCAGTAATCAGCACAGATCTCCTGCAGAGCAGCAACCATGTAAAATCTCATTCCCTTTTTTCTTCTCATCCATGTTAATCTATTCTGCATCTGTGGCACCTGCATCAACTCTAGGTACAATTCTGCATCACCCAGTGCAGTTCATCATTCTCTGCATCTCTTGAAAGGGTTATACATGCCAATTCATATATTACATTACAGCTAGAGATACTTAAATTAGACATTGATAATCTGAATAATAACTTACTTGGACAACTCAACATCCCCCCTTCTCAGGTTGGATGTGTTCTTTTACTTTCATGACATTATTGTAATTGCTTAAACCACTTTTGTTGGGATATTTTTTCCACCTTAATTACCTTGTCATTTACTAGTAGGGATGTTAATGTGGTCAGTAAATGTCACAAATATTTCAGTTTTATCTCTCCATCTCATTCACATTCCTGCAATTGAGAAATCTCCAGCCATATGCATATTTTTACACTTTGACACGTCTTAAACTATGCTCAATACCAAGTTCATTACAGCATTAAATTGATGACCTTGCTCTAATAATCAATGTATAAATAATCAATTTAATGCCATAATAAAGAAAACATAATCCAGCCCACTCTCTGTTATGTGTGCTGAGCTGCAGTGACATTTGGTGGTCACGCACAGCAACATTTGTACAAGCTTCATTTAGAGAAGGTGGCAGGTTAATTGGAACAAAACACCAATGCAGCACAGCATCCATAATAAGCAGCCTGGACCAGGGAAAAAAAAATTAAAACATGTTTCCACTCCTTCTGGACATTCCCACTTAAACTAATATTCAGAACAAGCAGATACCTTGAATTAGTACACAGATGTTTTTGTACATTTATATGGAAATATAACAATATCTCTCAGCAGGCATCCAAGTTGTTTTTCTTTCTCTACAAACAAAATGTTTGTTTCTCCAGACTTCTATTGCAGTAGCTAGATGAAGTGCAGCCTAATGATAGAGCTTGCTTGGGTTCAATGGTTGGTTTAAGAAAAATTTCAGTTTGTGGTAGGTGGAACCTGTACTGGAGTGGTGACAAATCATAAATGTTTGTTACACAGCGTTCCTTGGCTCCCAGGTGACATAAAGTCATGTATTTTGTCCCCTCCCAGTCTGACACTGAGCAAAACTCAAACCAGAAGTTGATGGAGAACTGAAGACTTCTACGGTGACAACAGCAATATTTATCTGTAGAAATTACAGGCTTCAGCTAGGACTCTCGAAAAGTGCTCTTAAATCTTTCAAATTGATTGCTAGCCATATTTTATAATGCAGTTTGCATATCACTATTTCTGACATAAGCTGCCTTACCTTCCCAGGGTGCTATGACAGTTACAGAGTAAACAACGCTGATAAGCCGAAAAATGCTAATTGAAAGTCAAAGTTAGCTTTGCAGATGGATTACAGTATAAAAGGTATCGTTTTGTCAAAAAGTAGATGCTTATCACTCATTTTATTTTTACATTTATTTTTGCATTTTTTTTCCTCCCTATCAAACCCATAATTCTAAATTGAGTTACCAGAAGAGGTTGGATTTGCTTCTTATTTTTCCATCTTTCATGGGCTGAAGGGGCTAGATACGGCCGGCACTCTTAATCCATCACCTCAGCAGAGGCAAAGCATGTGAAGAGTGGTTCATCCTCTCCAGTATCGAGCAGCTGACAAACAGGTCCTTACCTGCAGAATCTGAGGACTCTTTGCTCTGTCCCACTCCAGCTGGAAAGATCCCCTCATGCAAAACGTACGCAACAATGCTGATTGCGAGGCAACTGCCTAGTTTATGGGGGATCTGAAATTTTACAGTCCTTCAATAATAAATTTACAATTTGTGTTCTCTGAAGGCACTAATAAATGAATAAATGAGTAAGAGCTATGGAATTTATGTCCGAGCATGGATAACTAGAACACATGCAGTAGTATTTGCCACCCTTTTCACAAATGTGCTGGACACCGTTACCCCATAGGGCTTTTGCAGATTTACATTAGTTATTAACATGCACCTAAACAGCTCGCTCAGCCCAATTCAAAGTGAGACACAGCAACACCTACTGTTTGTGTGCGAACCACCCCAGAAAAATGCAATGGGCTGTGACAGGGAGAATAAGCATTCCACATGCAGGAAGGCATTACTTGTAGTGACTAATACTAGAATGGTTAGAGTTGGAAGGGACCTTAAAGATCATTGAGTTCCTACCCCCCTGCCACGTGCAGGGACACCTCCCACTAGAGCAGGTTGCTCAAAGCCCCATCTGGCCTGGCCTTAAGCACCTCCAGGGACAGGACATCCACAACTTCTCCGGGCAACCTATTCCAGTGCCTCACCACCCTCACAGGAAAGAAGTTTTTTCTAGTATCCAATCTAGATTTACCCTTTTTCAATTTAAAACCATTACCCCTTGTCCTATCACTACACTTTCTAACAAAGGGTCCCTCTCCATCTCTACTGTAGCTTCCTTCAGATACTGGAAGGCTGTTACAAGGCTCAGGCACAGCTCAAGCGTCTGTGAAGGCATCTCACTAGCTCACAGCAAACTGACATGCAGCATAAACCCTGGGCGTTACACAGCCCAGGGCTTTGCTGAGCCTTTGAAAGTCCTGGCAGGGGTACTATCCCAGGAGTGGACCCAAAATCACTGCACAAGAGAAAGGCACTGCACACCAGCCTCCAGAGAGCAAAAAGGTGTGTTTGGAGCAGGTGGGGAACAGGTTGAGGTGTTTAATTTGTGGTGTCAAGAACACTAGAGGTGACCCTGCAGCAGCCCAAGTAAGGGAAGGGGCAGAGGGAGGAGATATGAGAGCCCGACCTCCCCTGAGCTCCCCACTCTTGGCACCATCAGCCCAGGCCCGAGACCCCTCCACAATCACACCCCTTTTTCCTTGGACATTGTCCCTACAGACAAGATTTGCTCTAACTCTGGTTGTAACCAGGCGAGAATACCACAGTCCCTGGTGCTGAGGAAGTGTTGTGACCAGGAGGAGGTATGTATTGCTGATAGAAAAACAAGAACTTAGTGTATACAAGGTGCTTCCTCCTTGCACATCAAGGAAACTTTGAGCACAGCAGTAGTGAGATTTCTTTGGGAACGTGGGGAATCCAGCTGTAATAGTATGTACACAGACTTTTCAATGTGAAAAATTAATTTTTCCCTAACAGAAAAGTTAATATTTATAAACCTGAAATATTTCTGAAATACACCATATTTATGGGAGGTATCCACAGCAATGTTCCTAGTCAAAGCACCACATGTCATTTAAGCATGGAAGCCGTGTTTCAAAAATACGCATTTAGCTCTGACAGTTCTGCTGCCTTAAGGATCACATGTAAAAGATGCAATGCGCATTTCTCTGCCTTGCCATCACCATATTTCAAAACCTACATATATAAATTATTGAATTGCCTTTTGCAGCACATCCTTGTGAGCCTGGTAGCAGCTTTTCTGGAGGAGAAAGGAGGGGTTTCGGGCAGAAGTGAAGTGATGTGTTTACCTGAGCAGAAGACCATACACAGACCTTCCCTGCCATACCCCCTCCAACGAGCAAACCCAGAACATTTTTAAATAGTGGTTTTACAGGGGGAAAAAAATCTAAGAACTGGCATGGTCTCCAGCACTGCATAGGTTATCAGTTGTGGGTACAACCAGTAACACACAGGGGGTGGCAGCCGAGGCTGCAATGGATCCCCGTTAGACAGCAAGATCCAAAATATCTGCCACCTCTGCCCATTACCCATTTTCGGTGCATATAATAATATTAATAAAATTAACAGCTAACTGTAGAATAGTGATGACCTGGAAATATCTTCCATGAGCAATCCTGACTCACATTTTAAGTCCTTATCTTTGAAGAGAGATTTAGTTGTTAAATACCCCAATCAAAGCTCTGCTTTGTTTATAGAAGGGAGGAGGAAGAAGCCTTCTGTCGAGGTCAGTTCAGCTGTAGTTCTCTTTTACCATCTTCCAAGTAGGGCTTTTGAGGTTCTGAACTTTTCAGATAACCCATGTGAAGGTCCCTTACTGAGAGTTCACTGTTGCTTAGTCCATCCACAACAGCTTGTGTTTAAGGATCTTGCTCCTCTCCTCACCAGAGCATTTATTTGATGTTTTGCCAAAGAATGGCAGGTTGGATTTGTCACAGAACAGCTTGACAGCAGATTGGTGGTCTCTTCCTGTTTTAAAACAAGTGATGGGAAGATGGAGGTGGAAACAACTCATAACCACCCCTTTTTCTTTCAGGAGCATTTTCACTTTACCTCAATTTTTTTGGTATGTAAAATCCTATTGAAATCAGACTTGAAGGTTTCCTGAGTTTGTTTATTTATTCTTTTCTTCAGTTTTGCGGTTTGGAATACAAGGAAACCAAAATTTTCTCTTGGAAATTTCTAAGCTTCCACCTTCCATCTATGTATTCCTAATACTAGGTTGCAGACATCCAATTCTTCTGCTTCACACAGATTTCTGTTGTGCATTTGCAGAGTTTCACAACCCTTCCTATTGAATGCTCAATTGCTTCTACTTGCTTTCACACACACTGACCCACTTAAAATGTAAAACTAGTTTGACATATGTAAAGTTGTGATGCTTCTTAAGCCTCAGAGAAAAAACATAGTTATTGAAAAAATTAAAAGAATGAGGAAAAGAGTGTAACCAATCAATGGTTAGATGAGCAGTAGCTCCCTCACAAATCTGTGCCTTCGGCCGGTTCACAACACTGATCCTCTGTGGTTTCCACCAAGGTTTCTTTCCCTGCCAAGCACACAGTGAGTGAAGGAGTAGGGGAGTTGCCCTCTCCCACCATTTACTCCCCAGACATTTCAGGGTAATGAGCACATCCCCAGGCCCTCTTCAGGAAACTCCACTCTTTTCTTTCTCCCTTTGAAGAGCAGGACTTAATCACCCACCCTCTCCAGAACAGTCTCATGGGGGGAAACAGGAGGAGATCTGGGAACCAACTTCCTCGGACCTCAAACACTACCCCAAACCTTTCCTTTGAAATATTACATTATGCAAGGAGGGCAAGCAGAGGAGAAGACTCCATTGAGCCAAGCAGCTCCCTTTGTCTCCCCCCTTTCCCAACGAGGCCTCTGGGCTGCTGCATCCCCTGCCTTGGCTGTTTTTTAACTCTTTCTTCCCTAATAGCCTGGGAAAGCAAGTCAACTATTAAGAGAAGACACTGACATAGTCTTGTCAGATGTTGTGTTTGTGCATCAACATAGTACTGGTGCTCAGCCTCACATATTTGGTCTCTGCTATAATTAACACCCATTAAAACACCAAAGGAAGTAAACCTTCTCATCCTATTCTTATTACTTAGTATTAAGACAGAAGAGGCTCGTTCTGATGCTGTTTATGAACAACATTTCAATTTCTTCAGAGTAAGAAGCACCTTGCTCTGTTTTCCCACTGTGGTGAGGCCTCTTCATGGAGTGCCGTGCTGCTCATAGTAATTAGCTGAATCTCCTGCTCTTCAATTTGTTATTGTTAAGCTCTTATTTTACACTCTGGGCTTTGATTATTTTTTTTAGCAAAGAAAATGCACTGATGGTCACTCAGGTCCTCACTGGAAAAAAATCTGACCACAACCTTGCTGCCAGCCCCATCTCAGAAACAAGTCCTTGAAACCAAAAACCTAGGATAAAGCAAAGCTACAAAATTTGATACGGTCTTTCTATCAGTGTCCCTTTAAAGCCTGAAAGTTCTGCCTGAACCAATTTTCCATACTGCCTTTTCTTTCGTCTTGCTTAATTCTGATTACACTGCCAAACAATTGTAGTTATTCCTTCCTTTCTGGTCCTCAGCTTCCTAGGGTAACCTATACTTTTCATATTATGTTCCAGAAAACTTCCATCAAATATTTCACTGGTATTCAGATTCACTATATTTCCACAAAGAATTCTCACAAAAACAGGTAAGTCCCTCTGTTCAAACTCAGTACCATTTCCATTCCAATTTAAAAAATAGTCCACCCATCAGTGCAACAAATGTAGTGTCTATGGCAACCCAAAAGGAAGAACAGTTAACTTGACAATGTAAATAGCTTTAAATGCATAATTTTCACAGTTTTACAAAACACAATATTTGACTATAACTGCTTATTTCAAATGTGAAATTATGTTTAGCAATTCCTACCTTATAATGACCATGTGAAACATATAAATTAAACTTCACACAGGGCTAAAACTCCATAAGAGACCACGTAATTCAGCCTTTTTTTCTGAAAATAACTGAATGTTCTGGGTCTCCTGCTTTAGTTGAAGTTTATCGAATCAAGCACTGGCTACATTTGTCTCTAAGGCTACCAGGTTTTTTTTGCACACACTATACTGCTTTATTTTAGAGAAAAGCTCTGAACAGAGCAAGATATTACAATAAAATATCTCTTTTCTTGTCTCCTCACAACACTTTTCTTTCTTACATCTCTCCTCATGGTGGTGAAAACCTTCTCAAGAATGGCTTCTACATATTATTTTTCAGGAAAAGGCTGACAAATGCTGCTGCTGGAACAAACCAATGCGTTTCTTCAGGCTTGCTCTGTTTTTTGTCAAGACTTTGGAAGGATTTGCCCATTTTATTAAAGCAATTCTTCTGCAATACTGAAACAAAACAATCTGTCCACGCATGTATTCCTTTTCTTCAAGGTATTTAGAGTATTTAGAGACCCTGCCAGAGCTGCAATTTCTGCCAGCTAGTCTCTCAGCTGGAGCACGTTTCAGTTAATCATGGAGTGCCTTGCCCAAGCTTCCCACCCTCACACATTTGGCTAACTGGAGAATAGCAAGACTACTTAGTCCTTTTTAATTTTTTTTTTTTTTTTTTTTTTTTTTTACTCCTGATGTAACAATTCCTTGTCTTTGCTGATCAATTGCATTCCTGTTCCAGTGTTCCTTCACCACCAGAAAACCTCAAGACTAGTGCTGACTCCAAAGGGGACTGTGGTAGACTAAACTCACAGACTTGATCCTCCACAGAGAGCTGCAAAGGCTCTGCCCTGGGTGGAGAACAGGATCATCTGCCTGTCCGGGTACCTGCTTCCCACCTGAGCCCTCTGGATATCAGCTGTACCTCAACATCTAATTTTTCTTCAAAGCACCCCGAAAACAGTACTCTGAGCTCACTTAAGACACAAAATGCATTTTAACAGAAAACATTTTTCTAATCGTTTTCCTTAGAGAAATATTTCCTGAGTATCTTTCAATCAAATTACCTCTTCTGAGCTTATCAATCAGAACTTTTTTTTTTTTTCCTTTTAGTTTGGTCATGAAATCTAAAAATGGGCTTTTGGTGCTTTACAGGATATTTTAATTAAAAAGAATTGTAGATACCATTTGTGTACTCATGGGGTAAAGCCATTATTAAATCAATTTTGTTGTTGTTGAGTAAGACTTATGTAAAGGTAGGATATTGGATTTCTAAACTAATTATGCCGGCAAGAAGTCTAGTCCCAAGTTTAATGGAAACTTTGGACTGTGTGCACTCAGATGGTTTAATTTCCTTAATTCTATCCAAATACCTGACCAGCTTTATCTATCAGCACTGTAATTTTCTGCCATCAAAAAGCAGTCATTTATTTTACTTACCACTGTAAAATTTTGGTAGAAGGTTTGTGGGAAGCATCTTGTGTTACCCTCTGGTGAGTGAATCACCAACACTTTTCATCCACCTACCTCCTTGAAGCCAGACTCCTTCTTGATTGTCACATATGAAATGCGACACATAAAAGTTTAACTGAATCTTATCTTTTCTTTTCAAAGCTCCAGGCACCTTGGAAATTGTGACTCTCCTTAGCCACATCCCATGAGCTCCCCATTGTCTGAAGCATTCTTGAAATCTTTCAAAGGAAAAAAAGGAGTGATCTTAATGGTACTGAAAGGTGTTTTGAAAAAGATGCACCAGTAGTCAACACTGGGGAGGTTCTTCCTTCCCCAAGAGGCAACCAACTGAACAGCAGGAGTTACTTCAAGTAAATATAAAATGCTAGGACCACTGCCTCACCTATGTTTTTTTAGCCTGTGCAAAAGTATTCAGTCTCTTTGGGCCAACCTTTCTTGTGCTTCAGTTCCTTCAGTAACATCTAATAAACCTGCAAGGAGGGATAATAGGTCACACCTTGTATCCTCTGCGTGTTATTAAAGGAGTCAATGCTCAACATTGCCAAGCATCCATGGAGGATCTTTGGCTTCAGATCAAATACAAGATCCTCTTAAAAGGCAGCTCTGTGTCTTAAAAGGCACGGTTTCTCACCTAATTGTACCTAGCTGACTCCATACTCCTAAGAAACACCAGAGCTCAGACAACAGAGGCAAATGTCTTCATTTTCAGGCATGGGTAGATCTACGTATGCCAAAAACATAGGAACAACAAGCAGTTGGTTGTAGTAAATCATAGCAGATGCTGAACAAACTAGACCATAAGTAATTCTGTCCTTGCTGCAAAAAGATTTTTTTAAAAAATAAATTAAAATGAATCAGCCTTTCTTTGTACTCAACGATATGGAAAAATATTCAAATTGACGCACAGTTACTCTTGATTTTGTAATGTAATTGAAATTTCAATATGACCTACAGGTTTCATAGGTTTTGCAAGTCCTAACAGCAGAATAAGGAGAGAGGAAACCAAGAAGGTAGAGATAAGCTCTAGCAAGCAGCAAATGGATATGGTGCTTCCCTATCTTTCTATAAATTAATAGGTCTGGTCTAGTAAGTGTCATATTTTAAGGACAGCTGAATTAAACAGTAATTTTTCAGGCCTAAAATGTCAGCATACTGCTTAACAACGGATAAGCTATGACAAGATCTATGCTGCTCATGACATTTCTGTGCAAGGTGTACTAATTCTTGATCAATATTAAAGATCACATAGACTAATTAATGAGTGATTGCCATTAGTTACGTATGTAGATTTTGACAGATAACAATATTCAGTTGTGCTGGAAGTGGAAGAAATAGTTGAATTGGTCAGCAAGAGTAGAGATAGCTCTGGGTGCCCCCTTGCACCAAATTCTTTAGCTTAACTAGAATCAGAGGCTGCATCTGCAAATACTTTTGCAATGTCCAAATTTAACTTATACATAAAAACCTCAGTAAAACCAATTAATCTGTGTCTGTTGCTTATCCTCATACACACGTTTATAGAAAAATACCTGTATTTGTAGGACAGTGTGAGAAATAATAAAAATATTAAAAGCATACCACATTTCGCACGCATAACTTGCATTTCAGACAACACACTTTTTAAACATACTGGTCCTGGTAAAAGCATTCTTACAGAAGCCATGTCCTCATGCCACCTTCATATTCAGGTAAACTGATCAAAATTGCAGGTGAGATGCTGGGGTAGAAAGAGCATAGAATGGGTGCACGGAACAGAGATCTATGGGGAAAGGAGGAGGCAGGCTGTGGGTTCCACGGATTTGACATAACATATTTCCTGAGCACATGCACAATCCTATTGCTGAGACAATATGAGCCTTACTTGTTTCATTTTGCAGGTAACTAAAGGATATATCTGTGAAACATAGTAAGTATAAATGCATAGTGGCTGTCTTGCCAAAAAAAGAGCCTGTGCTTATTGAGAAGAATTAACCTTTTCCTGTAGCCTCTGCACGCTGAGCCCATGCGGGATGCTCCATGTGTGCACACAGTGTGTGGTTTCTTGGTGTGCATTTGGCTCAAATTGGGAAAAATATCTCATTGAGTTAAACTGGACTAGGATCTCATTTACCATGTTTCGTTAGGAAAAAAATTGGTATTGTCAGGTGAGCTTTTATTAAGTAATGGGTGTAATTTATAAAATCACAATCTAGAAGTCCCAGCCAGTATAAGACCTTAAAACGTTGCTCCTCTGTAGAAAACTGGATTTGCAAAACCTTGTTTCAATATTTCTTTTCTTTTCTTTTTTTTTTTTTTTTATGGTCTTATTGTAGTGCACACAGTAGCCTCTATACATACATAATGTACCTATACTATACATATGTACTCCATACTTTGTGGTGACACCGGGACCCAGACAAGATATCATTGCACATTAAAATTGTATTAAACTAATTGAAAAATAGTTAAACATTGCTAATAAAACAAGATAAATACTAAACATTAAAAGACAGAGACTTTCCAGTGTTCCATAAAACCACACCTTTCAGACAAATTAATTATTTGCATCATAAAAAAATGCTAACCATGAAAGAAAATATTCCAAAGGAAAGTAAAGAGTAAAAAGCTTCAGGTGATTTTTGATTACATTAAAAACAATTCCCATTCTCCATAAAATATGCAGAACTTTTCATCTTAAATAGTATAAGTTACCCTCAAAAAATTATTTTCTTTTTAATCTTGCAAGATATGAAACCTTAATTGGGTAGGAAAGTATTTGGAATAGATCCAGAATGAAAAAAATCCTACAGCTCTTCTCATGTTAGTGGCACAGCATCTGTCAAGAGTTTTCACATACCTTCAGGAAGAAGCCGTAAATTAAGTCAACATTGTACTTGATTTCAGTGATCAGAGTCAATATTCTGCAAACGCAAACAGGCTGCCTTGTTTCTTTCATAGTTTCAATTTCTATTGCTGTAATTCACCTTGGCAAATAAATGGATGTATGAGGGGCTTGCCCTCTGAATAAATAATAAAATTTAACTTGTCAGGAGCTTCCTTTGCCTTGAATGAAAAACATTTCATTGCTTTGTGATGTGGTAGAATCTAAATCCTCTTGCAAGACACTTAATGAGCATCCCTGGAATAAAAACTAATGGAGTGTTCTAGCTACGCGGCCACCTTGGTGAACGATAAGATTATATCTGAGACCAGATGGAAGAAAAGGAAGATGCACTGTACAAAATATGTCTTCATTGGAGGAGTAAAGTATTACTCAATGGCATTATACATTGTTAATAAATTTTCTTTATCTGAAACTATAATTTAATATTTATGTATCTAATTTACATGTGACAAAGTAGCATATTCTAAAATTAGAGTGTAACCAGCAAACTATTAACTGCTATAAACAATACCAAAACACAACCCAAACATATTTTATGGGAACAATAGATACATTTTGGACTCGGGAAAGATTTCAATTGCAGATATTGTTTTAAATACAGCTATTAATTAAGTCTTGGGAAAAAAAACAACCTTCAGGCTCAGAAAGATTTGCTGCTTTGGGAGTCCTGGGTATACACATAAAGACCAAGAGTACACTACCAAAAAGTCCCTTATTGGTTACTAGTAGGTACAATAATAATAGGTAAATGCTGAAATTGGGAAAAAAATCATTTTCAATACCAATGCTATATGATCCACTAGACAATATATCCCCTTTGAGCAGAAACTAGAGAAAATATCGTGCCCTTTATTATCTCCGTGGTTTCTTATGTGTAATAGCGAGAGAATTGCACTTATTGTAACATTACAGTAAAGTGTTAGGTTGCAGCTCACCTTTTAAAATATTAGTGGCCATAATACTTATGATAGGTTGTGTATTATGCAAAGATGAATAAAGATGTGCATTTAAATTAAAAAACGAGCAACCACTTACAGAACCAACAGTGAGGCTTAACATAACAAACATGCACTAACCCTACGCTTATGCAAAACTAAGTTCTTCCAGGAAACTGTAACCAACCGTTGACCTTCCACAAAGGTAAGGTTTTGTCCCTTGGTAATATGTTTGGACTTTGCAGTAGAATTCCAGTTTATTAGCTCATTGTCTGTAAATGTGCTGTTCCACTGTGATATCCTTTAGCTGCCCTTGAGCTTCTGCAGAATCTGCAATCTTACAGTCACTTTTATTTAAGGTTTTATTGAGCCGCGAAGTAAGTCCCCTTCAGTACTACACAAATAGGCTTCCTTATTCATCCTCTTCAGGTTCCTGTGGTAAAATTGGTGTCTCCTCTTTTAAACAAGCACTAAAAAACCCAAGGATTGTGCTGTAAAGGTGATATTTGCTTTTCTCAGAAGCAATGTTATGACCTTCATCCGGGTAGATCTAGCAGAGGAGAAAGGGAAAGAAGTAAATAATTTTTTAAAGGCTTTTCAAATATTTAGGGCTCTAATTTTCCTTCTCTGATCTTTGAAATATTTTAGATGACAACGGGATGATAACGTTAGTTTTACGGCATCAAGAAAAGCTAATAAAACTCAAAGTAAAACTCATTCTCTTGGAATTTGAACTTAGATAAAAGAACCATTGCAGTAGGATCTGCAGAAGTGAAAAAAATTTTATTCTTGCTCATTGTGCTTACAACAGTTTACTTAGCTGGCATTTTCAATAGTGTCTAGGCATTCAAATCCCATTAACATCAATAAGGATTAATTACTGCATGCTTTTAGGAATCTCTCAATACCCCAGCCTCTAAGTGTTCCATAAAAACCCTTTTTTTCATATTTTAACTATCTTCCTATCTTATCTAAAGCCCATCTTCTCTCTCTCCTGGGGTGGATGCAGGCAATTTTCTCTTTTAATTCACATTCCACTGGAAATTTCTCCAAGGTTAGGCTGAACAAAAATTTACAGGCTGAATGAAGAAATCCGGGCCACAGAATTTAGGACAAAAGACTTGCAGTGACCAGAGGCAAAAATCTTCAGCTGCTTCCTCAAACTCAGGTTATCACAAGGTTGCATGACATCAGTTCAACAGGGTTCTTCCGAGAGACCTCTGCCATCCCATGCTTCTTCCTCTCGCCATAGCCCTTCACATCACCTCAGCTAAAATCACAGGGACAGCAGGAACCAATCCTGCCCTGCTCAGACTTCACACATAAACTCCTTTTCCTAAGTGATGCAAACCCCCTCCTACCTGACATGAGCTCACATGTTCCAGTGGAAACTACAGGTCAACCTAAGGTGAACAGCCCACTTGCCTTTTAGCTGCATCTTAATAAATATATATGTTGACAACGAGGGGAAATTAGTTGCATGCGATCCAATACTTTTTAGGTAAAAAGGAACTAAAATAATGATATTGACATATTACAAAGAGTGCTCTAAAGCACTTTGTAGGATGAATGGGAGGAAAAAAGAAAGACGAGGAAGAGCCCAGAAGAACAAGAAGATACGGTTCTTGAAGTCCATTATAACACAAAGGAAAACATTACTAAACTTAGTTTCAGCTGCCAGTTGAGGTAATAACTGGTGCACTGTGGTAGGGAAGGTCCTTCTCAGGGAAGAAATAGCAATATGAGGTTAAATGTTGAACTATGTTTATAGAAAATGTCACAGCTGCACATACCTGCATAGTGTAATTAACTCCAGCTTTAATTAGATGCTTAATTAATTCTGCTGAATGCTGGAAGTGGACTTTAGCTGCAAGAGAACAACATTTGGGTATTATTAGAAAATGCTAAGCTGATATGAAATGCTTGTCTGTTGATCAGTTTGGGCAGAAAATGTTTCAAATCTCTGCAGTTACCAGATATTAGATGACTATCTTTCTGGCCAGGAGAGCACAGTCCCACCAGTAAGAGCAATGCAGGGTGTACCAGCAGAGATTTTGGAGAAGAAAGTGGAAACCCCAGGGGAAGCCATGCTTTCCAGGCACCCGGTGAGGACTCCTCTATCTACCTTTGATTTACACACACTGCAATAGTTCAGATGCATGTAAAACCCTTCTGTTTGAACATTGTGACAGTTTATAATTGTGTTAAAGGAAAGCACATTGGATTTTCTACCCCTTGCACAGGGTTATTAAGGCCCATACTTCTTTAGTTAATGGACTTTCTGCAAGCAATAATTTAATCCCTGTGTGGTAAAAACACCAACTTTATTACCATCTCCTAACCTAACTCTGCAGAGCTTGAACTGCAAAGTGGGCTGGGTGGTGTCAGTAGATGTGAAACTAAGCGAGGGCAGCAGGCAATCAGAGTCTTAGTCTTGAACACACTCTATTTCTCAGACATCTTTCAGAATCCTAATTCCCTCTAGCGTCGAGTTCAGAGGGGTAGAAATTGTTGCTGCCTTTTGCAATCAGCAAAGCCTGAGGCCCTCATGCCTGCTCAGTCACCTGGTGTATCTCCTCTCCCTGCTTTGGTAAGAAAAACTGACAGTGTTTGCACCCCACTGATGGCACTTGGGATCCATAACACTGGTTTGACAAGGGGCAACAGGCTGGTGGGTCCCATCCTCACTCTGCCAACTGTGGGCATTCTCACCTCAGCCTGTGTCGGGGTGAGGTACTTACCCCTCCAGACTGAGGATTAAGAAACCTTGTACTATCCACCCTTTAGCAGGAAAATTTCAGGGAAAGAAGTATGTGTGTGAATCTACAGAGGAGCTCGTTGCAGAACTGTAATTTGTGCCTGCATCATAGCTTGTTTTTCAGACCTACATCAGTTAAGCAAGTTCAGAAAAGTATACCCCAGTTAAATTTAAATCTGTAATTACAAATTATCTCTTGATTGACACACCTTATTATTCCATGTAAACTACTACAACTTGGTCTGTTTTACTCATTCTCTGCTGGAAGTATTGGTGCTATTCAAAAGTTCCCTATAGCTTCAGCTTAATTAGCTGAAAAGTTTAACTTCCCATTTGGTGCTGTACTTCATCGACTCTATTGATAATTCTTTCTTCGATTGCAGAATCTCTATGAATTTAAAATACCATTAAAAATGTATGTTGTTCTATTAATAATTCATATAATACCTTTCACTAGTGAGACAGTAGTCCACAAGATTTAAGCAAATTAGAACATACAGCACCTAAAAGCTACAAATAGTCAGTAAAGAAAAGCATTATCATTTTAGAGTTAGAAGTGAAAATCGACATAAAATAAAAAATCCTGTTGGAGGGATAAGAAAACTAAACAGGTACTTGCTAGGTGTGTGCCTGATCTGTTTCTGAATGCCCACCTATTAAAAACTCTGACTCCAAATGTAATTGTATCTGTAAATACTTACTATCAGCTGTCCCATGAACTATTAGCAAATTTGCTTCTTTTAAACCATGAAGATTGTGTAATACGCTGGATGCCTAGCAAAAAAACACACACAAAGGTGTAACTGAATTGCATTTTAAGGGCAAAACTGTAATTTTAAGTTACTTGTTGATGCGAGCTTACCTGATAGGTATTTTCCTCTTTTGATGGAGTACCAAGGTATCTTTCTGCAAAAGCTGATGCTGCAAAAGGAAAACCAACAACTTATGTATTCATCAAAATTGCTTCTATTTTAAAATTCACCATTTCTAACCTAGAGTCAGGAGAAGCTATTTAATCCATTAAGTCAACAAAGACATTTTCCTCTATAACCAGAATGTAAAATAATTTTTAAATGGTTGAAAAAAAACCCTCACACCCTCCCTACCCCCCTTGCCTCCAGATCATTAAAACAACATGGTCTGATTTCCTGAGCATCAAAGTTCACAGTGCCTGTGTCCAATACTTCACATACAGAACCAAATATCCTGTGATTGAATGATGACGTCGTTGATATTGTAAGGAACTTGCCACTAATCTTAAAAAATTCATTCCTATTACAAGTCTTGACTCAGGCTGATACACCTGAAGAATTAATAGGAAATGGGGTATCTGACTGAATTTCAGTGGGAGGTGGGAAATACAACGCCTTTGTAAAAATAATAATGTGTCTGGTGTGTGTTTTGGTAAATTGTCCCAGTGTCCCTTTCATTTAAAGGAGAGAATGAGACAGTGAGGTGAATTCTGTTTGATATTAGTACATTGTCTGCCCTTAGTTAAACTGAATAGTAGCTCCGTGAATACAAGATGTTTTGAACAGGCTACCATGCAGGTGTAGGGCAGGGAATACTCACCATACAACTTCATATCTGTAATTGGTGCCACCACTGCTCCACACTTGAAGAGCCGTTCACTGGATTTCAGGATCATTGATGTAATGTAGCCACCATATCCCTAACAATGGAAACAATACCAAGATTTTTGTTCATTCATTTCTTTTTAGGAACAATAAATATAAAGGCCATTGTGCTAATCTTATGGTGTCATTTTACAGTATGTATTTATATCCATAAGAAATGCTTTTAAAGGAACTGCAAACCTACAATTAAGAGTGAATAAAGATCTCACATGTACGGGTCATGATCTTTAATCATGCAATTAATAATAAGAAGAATATTTCAGTTTAAGCTCTGTAATTCCATCATGGCAGACTTGCCTATAGTTAGTTGAAGATTTGAAAATTACAGAGGAGAAAACAAAACCCCCAAGATACGCCTTTTGTAACAGCCTAGATGGGAAGGTTTGTACTCAGTTTTTATTGTAGATATTTGCCATATATCAGGATATACTGAGCATTTTGCTGACAAGACAGAGAGTACAAGAACGGGGGAAACCTGTCATTGCAGTATGTCCTCCCCCGACACCTCAACCTTCACAGACTGAATTCTATTGCTATTAAAAAGGTTTCTTCTACAGCATAGTTAAACATCCTCCAGAGAGATAGAGATTCTTCACTGCTTTGCAGTAATAAAAGCTGTGTGTAGCCACACTGCTCAATATTATGCTAATCTCTGGATGCACTTTATGGCCACAAGAGCACCCATCAGGTGGCTGCATTTAAAAGGGAGCACAGATGGCATGAAGAGATATTGAAGACAGGCTGAGAGAGCATGGGCTGTTCAGCCTGGAGAAGAGAAGGCGCCGGGGAGACGTTAGAGCAGCTTTCCAGTATCTGAAGGAGAGCTGGAGAGAGACTCTTTATTAGGGAGTGTAGTGATAGGGCAAGAGATAACGGTTTTAAATCGGAAGAGGGAAGATTTAGGTTAGATATTAGGAAGAAATTCTTTCCTGTGAGGGTGGTGAGGCACTGGAACAGGTTGCCCGGAGAAGTTGTGGATGCCCCATCCCTGGAAGTGTTTAAGGCCAGGCTGGACGGGGCTTTGAGCAATCTGGTCTAGTGGGAGTTGTCCCTGCCCATGGCAGGGGGGTTGGAACAAGATGATCTTTAAGGTCCCTTTCCACTCTAACCATTCTATGATTATATGATATGGGGCAGTAGCTGGGAAGCTCTCTCCTTGCCTCACCACATTTTTCTGCCTTTATGGCACACTTCTTTGTCATCTCCTCTGCAAAGTCTAAAACACAGCTTCTGAGGAAGAGTTGTGACACAAAAGAGAGTCATGAAAGCTTTGCTTTGCATGAAACCATGAAAGCTTTAACTTGAGACCACAGGTTTATTTGGAATGACACTGGCAATCCATATCTGTATACCTATAATCATTCTAGACCTACAGAAAATGTAATTCTGAACTGTGGAGTCTGGGATCAATGATTTTCTCATTTATTATGGGCTCCACAAATTTCTCTATTTGCCATCTTTGCTTTCCCTTCATCAGTGCTGGAAAATTGATTCTTTGTGGGTTTTTTTTTCTTGTTGTTTTGTTTTTGGCACAACACACTGCAGGAAGCAGGAAGAAGAAATCATCCCATGACAGGGAAAGAAAAATGTAAAACACCAGCAACCCCCCCCCAAAAATATTCTGCATCAAATGCTAACACAGTGTTCTCATGGACTTTTTTCAATCCTTCCTGATTCCATTCCTCATGCCTAAATATTCACTGATTAGATGATTTCTATGGAAGAACAGGAATATTTGAAAGTCCTTTAACATTAAGAAAAATAAGCAAAGCGGAGTATTCTTTGGAATCAACTTACAGAAAATGCGAACAGACACACTAAAGGAAATACAGAATAAGAGCTGAGTTTTTAAGGTAGCATGAGGAACTGAGTTATCCCTTCCTCATAGAAATTCCAGCCCAGGAGGCCAAAAGCTGTCGAGAATTTGTCCATGTGCAGGAATAGATTTCGCCTAAGAAAGAATTTCTGAGTGGGCACTGACAGCTTGTATAATTCAAAGAGTTTAAGAGAATAGCAACTTTCCTCTGCCTCTGGGTTCTCTACTTTTGCTTTTGTTTAATATTCTCTTTGTGTCTTTCCTACTAGCTACACAGCACAATTTTAATCCTAGGATAGCTATTGCCAGGTTATTTATTATTTATGCCTTGTATTCATTAAGAGCTTGGTTTAGTTCTCCCGGGAATTTCTTTCCTTTGTGCTTGTGCCCTTGCTTCCAGCCAGGCTTTCCAGGACAAAAACATTGCACGGTGAGATCACATTTTTCGAAGCACTTCACAATGACAATGCAGAAAATAGTTCAGGTGTTTGGATGCAAGGATATGTGGTGCCTCACCCAATGGTTGGGTTTCTGTGGTTACAACCTAGTTGCTGTATTTTCAAGGAGATGGTTGGCTGTGAAGTTGTGACTTATTTTCAGGCTCTCTTTCTACTTCCATGACAAAAATGCAAACTATATAGAAAATAAAAAAGGAAACACAAATCACTGTGTAACAGTTCAGAAAGGCCCTTGGATCATGCATCGCTTGGGCTTGTATTCCTCACAGAGAAGAGCAAGGTGGCACTGGCAGATTGCCTGGCAGTCAGAAGTAGTTATTTTCCACACTCTGCTCTTCTGGACAGTCTTGTTACTCTTGTGCTTATTTTATATCATGGCATGCAACAAGAATTTTATTTTTGTGTAGTTCTAAAACCTCTTGAACAGCTCCACAGTGGACACAAGCTCAGCTTTATGGGATCAGCATTAATCATTCCCAAAGCCATTTTATTTTCAAGCACAGTCTACATTCTATTTCCATCCAGTAAGCCAAATATAATGCATAGAAATTTTAGAAAAACATACATTTTTTTTCCCTATCACATTGTACATAGTGGAAAGCAAATGCTTTTTTTAAAGATTTTTAATTCACTCTAAAATAAGCAGAGTGGATGGAAATAAAATTAACCCTATGAAGCTGCTAATTAGACTTTTTTTTTTTTTCCTAATTCCAAAACTGACTTTTAAATTTCATTAATTTTTGTTTAACAACTCTGAGAGGTCAACTAGGAAGGGTAAATTTACCCAAACTTGAAGCAGCATTGAAGCTTATTGAATTTCCCAGTTTCTGCTATTTGCTTTCACAAAACATTTCCAGTTTTCATTCCTCAGTCTTTTCTTCAGAAAATAAATGCAAGAAGATCACCACTGATAATATTTTGTGAAAGAAAAAAAACATAGCCTTTGGCAGATATGTAAAACCACGTTTACACATATGGTCTATAGTAACTGTCTCGTCTCATCACTGTTACATAACAAGATGCTGCTGAATCTCCTACAGAAAACAAGTGGAAATTTTCAAGTGGCAATGAAAAGAACTCCTAAAGTCAGAAACAGCTAAGTAATTCAGGATGCTTAGTGACTTCATTCAAAAAATAACATTTTCAGTCGTATGTGAGTAGAGGATATAGGAAAGTGCAGATGCTAATATACATCTATACTTTCATGTACATTGGTAATGAGCACTAAAACCTGAATAGAAATATGCAAGATAATAATCTGGTGGTTGGAGTCAACCTTACTTATATATCTTCACTGAAAAATCTCTGCCTGCTTGCCTTATGAACCAAATACCAGTTCTGATGCTACTGATATCCTTGCCATGACAGTTTCTTTAGCTCAAGGGGTGTGACAGGATTTCAGATCATTGAGGAAGATGACTTTCATGTGGAAAGTTAATAACAGGACTTCATTTTCCCTACACTTGACAAGCATCAATTAGTTCTCAAAATGCTACCATACAGGAAGTAAATATCCATATTCTCATCTCACATTCAGACAGACACACAGGTTAAATGCTTTAAATGCCTTGGCCCGGCCATGCAAATATCTCAATTTTAAAGAAAACACTTAAAAAAAAAAAAAAAAAAAAAAGTTGGACATGCTAATTCATAGAAGAAACAGCAATTATGTGCTATTTCTAATTGCTGTTTTTCAATAGACATCAACAAAATGCTATTCAGTTTGCTACTAAAGGTTAAGCCTTTGCCTTGATCTGTCTCATGCTAGAGGCAATGATATGCCAGCTGACAAAATAGCAATGGTGAGATTACTAGCAGATGGTGCAAAAAGGGAGTTGTTGATAATACCTTAGGGCTGTAAACTCAGCTAACTTCAGGGGTCAGTAAAACATTCAGATGTAAAAGTTACATCAGAAGAATGCTGTCAATTTGACTGCAGCAAATGTAAAAAAAGTGTAAGAAACAACTTTCTCAAAATCTATGTCCATATAAAAATTTCTAAAGAAAGCAGACAAATAGTTTCTCCTGCAGATTCTGAACCACAAATACCGCAGTACCATAAAACTGATCTAATTGATCTCAAATACCTATTCAGAATATACAGACCATTCAGTAAGTTATGGCAGGTTTTCTTCTATCTTTTAGTAACTGAAATAGTCTCAGGAAAATACCTAAATATATTTGTTTATGAACTGATAGCATGTTTTTAAAGAATCATGATGATACATCCTGCTATTTTGCACATTACCTTTCCAAATATACTCAGTCTCTTAGGATCAATGAAGGGCTGCTTCAATAGTGATCTGCAAAAAAAAAAAAAAAAGTGTTTTTCTTTACATTTGTGAAATAAAATAGTAAATATTACTTGTTGAATCTAGTATGTAAAAAAAAAGATCTGTACAGTAACGAATTCTCATACATGTGGACAAGGTAGAAGAACAAATTTTACCAATAAAGGTATTATTGCACTGGGAAAATGTGATTTGCTTTCTAATTCCTTCTCTATATGGTAAATTTTGGAGTCACGTCACTTAACTTTAGGTATGCGAATGTGAACATCTGATCTAAACTGCCCATTTACATCTGCTCTTCAGTTAGAGAAGACAGACACCCTCCAAGAACCATTCTTCCCAACCATATTGGAGACCTCTCTCAGTCTGAGGAGAATTGTGCCCCCAAAATACCAGGATTTTCCACTGACCAGAGCTTAAATGATGGCCTTTCACCAGGTGCCTAGTTTTTTGACAGCTAAAGTAGGGTAAGGTGAATGCACCTTTTTGAATCTAGACAATTATCAAATAATTATTTTTTTCATCAAGGCTATTAATCAACAATGGTGAACTTTACACAGGAAAGACAGAACAACCTGAGGGTAAAATCCAACTGGTTTTGAGGAGACAATACCAGCTGCAATACCCCCTTCTCTCAGTCAAGGGCACGCTCTCTTTTTCCTATTCAGTGCACCCAAAAAGAGGCCAGATGTAATTTAGCCTAAAACACCTCAGCATTTGAGCAGAGAGCTCAGTTCTCACAGCATGGTGCATGGCCTGCTTTTGATGGCCCTTTTACAAGGGTCACTTTGAATTGCTCTGCTCAATGCAGCCCATTCTTGACCAATGTGATGTCTAGGAGACCTATTACCCAGGTACGACACGTCAGAGACAGATGCCTACTCATACCCTTTCAAAAGAAGAAAAAATAATTATAGTATATCTGGCTTAAAATCTGTATGTCTTTGAGAATCCTTAGAAAAAGTCCATTCAGACCTTAATATTAGCTATTTTGACATGTGCACCCTGAGCAAAGTGTTGTCCAACACGTGTGATTACTCCACAGACAGAAATTACTTTCTTCTGCAGCTGGTAGATTTATATCAGTCTAAGAGTGTTAATGCAAATGAGAAATAACAGGCATTTGCTCTCATTTACACCATTATAAGTCCATTTGCTTTGCCTAATTACTCCAGAACACTGTGGTGGAAACGAGAGCAGTACCTTATGATATAGTCCTAAAATATTGTAACACAAACACAGTTAAACGTTAACATGTGCACTACATGAAATTTTCCTAAGGAATGCAGACAAATACGAATTAGCTCAGATGCCATATTTAGATTATTTTCTAAATTTGCAACTGCATCAAAAATAAACATTATTGGTATTCACTATGCAAATAAAACATTCAGGGCAGTTTCAGTTAAAAGTGCTTATTCATCAAGGTGGAAGCAGGGTAGAAGAGAAGAAAAGTTTGCACATACGTACTCTACGGCTGCTATTTGGTCCTTCACTTCCACTGATCCTAAGCATCGGTGCACCTCCTGTAGAATCTTAAGGCCTTGAAATCCACTCCCTCTGCCATCAAATCGAGCTACGATGACATTATCAGAGTTGACAAGCACTGAGTCCCAGTCAATGTGAAACTTATCTGTAACCAACTGGCTGCCTGGAGCTTCATCACTGCAAATACCAACACACCAGACACAAACGAAGACTATTGACAATGTGATGCACTTTTGCCATTCTCCGATACTTTATTTAACCGAGCTGGAGAGTTCAGTCGGTTATGCAATCCTGCTGAATTATTGTCACTTCCACCAATACCATCACATTAGCTACTGCGGGTATCCCTGCGGCAGTAGTAAGCAAAATAATCTCTTTAACTTTATAACCACTGTGTTGCAGCGTTGCCAATGCCTGAGTATACTTTACAGAAAGAAATGGAAAACTAAAACACGTAGCGCTGCTTATAGGTCAATAAAGTGAACCAAAAAGAATAACATAATCACTAACAGCTAGCTCAGTTCTGAGAAAGCTCATGTAGAATTTGTTAAGTCACACAAAACAGACAAAAAGGAAAATTCATTCAGTACCCCGATTATGATTTTGTAGAATATATAATTCTATTAAGAAAGCTGTCTTCTTAGAAAACAAAAATAATCGTATTATTGTAGCCACAAATGGATTTTTTGAAATAGGGTACAAAGAAGACTTAAGTACACATTGGAGAAAATCATATTTTCTCCATCCAAATTCATAGTAAGAAAGGATGTAGGCAGGAGCGATAAATTTATTTTATGGCTAAAAGGTAAAAAAGGTGTTTTACAGCAAAAAAGGTGGAATAGAATGGGAGACTGCAGCTTCTAGAGGAACAATAAGCATTTTCTATTGACTCCAAATATACTATTTTCCTTCCAAAGAAAATAAAATGTCAGTTTTAAAATGGAAGCTTGTCATTATTTTTCCCCTAAGATAAACAGAATAAGAGAGCAGGCTACCATGAAGTTGTACTAAATGCAAAGTACTTCTGTGCAGGCTGCATCTGCCAGTTGCATGCAAATTAAAATGTAAAAGTGTCTGTGCTGAGTATATGGAAATTAGATTGGATGGTGTCTGTGGGAATATCCTGTCTAAGGTGAAAGAAAGATGAAGGTGGAAATTATTATTTTGCCAAAGAGACTTATATATACCTGGAGGGAGGAAAGAGAGATACAAATCTCCTATAATAACTGCTGCCTTATACATACAGTAAGGTGCTGATTTGCTATCTGGTTTCAGCTATGGATACTGGAGACAATCTTCAAGGTAATTGCCCTATTAATTAGTTAGCATATGATAAATACATTTGTTCCCAAATTCAGTCAGACCTACCCATGTAGTTGCTGTATCATGCACTGAAATCAGGATTACTTGGTTATAGACTCAGTCACAACATGTTACGCTTGATTCACTGTTATCTTGTGCATCAAATTCATACTTGATTTTATAAGAAGAAAGGAAAGGCTTTTTTTGTTGCTTTTTTTTTGTTTGTTTTCTTAACCAGTTCAATTGCGATTACACTAAATGTTAACAGTGAAGAGCAATGAATTTGGAAATACTGATTGTCAGGTGAGCTCTGCAGAAAACATGCAATTCAGAAGTATATTATCATCATTATTTACAATAAGAGCAGGAGCAGAATAATTCTTTCAGTTCATGCCTGTTGTACATATCAAAGTTTTCAGAAGCACTCTACCTTGTCCGTCTGGGTATCTTTCCAACAGTTTAATGTTCAGAGAATTTATTCTATTAAGAAAGGAACAACAGACCAAACTTCAGCATGATTCTCAGTGGGTGAGAACCGAGAGTGATGTTTTCTCAAGCTCCTTCTCTGGAGGGCATAGCTGGGCTACATTTAGGCTCAGACTTTAAACACTACACATCTTCCACTCATGCATGATAGGTTGTTTGATGTATTGCTTTCGGAAACAATTTTCCAGTGGCTAATTTATTTCAAGAATGTCCATGTAAGTAGTCTGTGATTGGCACGTAAAGCCATTTCCATTGAGGTACATGTCAAAATTCCTATTAGCCTCAAAAGGTCTCTTTACTCTTCAGCTGTTACTATAAAATGATACTGATTATCAGAGGTGTGCTTCTGTCCTCCACAGAGAGACAGCATATATTCTATGCACCATTTAGGTCTCACTTTTAACCTTTCAAATGGGGCTTCTGCAAGGTATTAATCCTTTATGCAAGTTGGAACATCACCCTGAGGGCTCTGTAACAAAGCAAATTTGTTACTACAGTGCAATACTAGACACAGCTTAATTTGGGAAGTTTGTTTTGGGATTACAGCTGTCTCAAAGGTCAGGTTTTGTTTTATGCTCATCACTACTTACAGCCTAATTATAATTAACTACTGTTCAGTGGTACTCTCTGCACAGAATTATTTCTTAACCCCACTAGTAAACCTGGAAGAAAGTCTGTGCCATTTATGCTTGGGTATAAAAGAAACACAGAAGTTTTCTTCCCACCTGCCTATGGATAGCCATAAGGGAACCATGGACTGGCCAAAGCACTACAGCAAAATCAAAGCCAGCACCAAAAAGGCTATGCAAAGTTACAGGCTCTTCACATCCCTCAAAAGTTCCTTAAGAGGCATCATCTCTGGAGTCACACAACAAATGAAGACTATGCCTAATTTTTCCTGGTTCATTTTTTTTCCCCTTGTAAGTGACAGCATTTGGATCGTTCCTTTTTTTATATTTGTTCCTGACTTTCAAGATTCAGATCTCCGTGTGTGTGTCTTCAACAGCAACTACACCTGGATTATGATTCTACTGTGGCAGTGCATCTGCTGACGACTCGAGCACACTGCAGAAGTTCACCATTGAGGTACCATTTAGATAGACAGGAGCCATCAATAATACACCGATATCATTGACCTTAGCGAGTAATTTCTATGCTTCTTGCAATGCAGTCACATACATCTCAGACCATCTGGAAAAAGGAGCAATTTTAAATGCAATTTTCAGAACAGGAGATGAAACACTGTTCTGTGTCATCATAAAAGGAGGTGGAGTTTTGAATCTCCGCTTGTCTTTTTCTAAAGAAAGATTAAATGAGCATTAAATTCAAATAGTAAGAAGCGTACTGCAGTGGGGGAAGCAGGGGTAGAGGAGGCTGGAGGCTGGATCCAAAGAGGATGGATCTTAGCTCAACTATTTTCCAAGCCTCTTTTGGGCTGAAGGCAAAGGAAGCGAGCAGGTCAATCACTGCCCATAGCACCAGGACTGCTACTGCAAATGAAACAGCAGGCGTAACCCTCCAGTCTATTCCTCTTTTAGCCTAAGCTAAATTACTTTTCCCTCTGGGCCTTGAAAATGTAATACAAAGTTCGAAGAATGGGGAAGAAAACCTAAGGGAGGGAAAAAACTCTCCCATTAGACACTTTGATGTAACAGAAACACAATAGAGCAGTAAAATACTGCCATGCTGGCAGAGGCAGGCTGAATACAGGCCTTACATAGATGGCTTGCAAAGCAGTTAGGGAATCTTTCCCATGACTTAGGGATCCCTAGAAAAATAAAATTTGCAGCTGTTTCACAGAGGAAGAACTGGCCAAACAAAAAGACCTTCAGAGATGTCCTCTTTAAAGCCTACTGCAAAGTAGTGGAGTTCCCCAAAGAAGTTGTGGATGCCCCATCCCTGGAAGTGTTTAAGGCCAGGCTGGATGGGACTTTGAGCAACCTGGTCCGGTGGGAGGTGTCCCTGCCCATGGCAGGGGGGTTGGAACTTGATGATCTTTAAGGTCCCTTCCAACTCTAACCGTTCTATGATTCTATGATTCTATGATTTTTACCCTTTACCATGTTGCCAAGCATTGTTCTTCAGCTGCAACAGCTGCCAGTTAGAGCAAGTAAAATCCTTTACAACAAATGAAAGGTACACAAAGCACCAATTAATACACAAAGTATTACAAAACATCAGATCTTGAGTATTTCCCAATACTTGCATTATGCCTCTCTATGTTTCCTCTAGTCCTTTAATGAGTTATTCCTGAAGTTGTAAAAAAAAAAATCTTCACTTTCAACCCTACTATCTTATCTTGCTATCAGTCCCGAGAGTGTATTATCTGGAGGCATAAACAGGTTTGATTGCCTGTGCAAGGCCTAAAACTTTCATCATTTCAATAACAGGTGAAGTGATTCTTTTTTACTATCAAAATATAAGAAAACAAGTAAACAAAGAAACAAACAGAAACCTCTCGGGGACAGTTCGCTGTTACTTTGGAGAATACCTGTTGTGTTTTTCCCTCTCAAAGATCAGAACAATCTCTCCACTGATTCAGTTTTACACTATCCACTTACCTATTGAACAATTTTAAATGGCTTTAAATAATAAATGCTGACATTTAGAAAACATTATCTACAGATTTTGAAGGAATGAGGTTAATTATGTTCAAGAAAAAATAAAGAATGATTATCACCTCTCATTTTATTACCCAGATTAAATGCCAGAGTCTTTTACTTAATCATTTCCTGCGTCTTACCAAGGAGTGTATCTTCCAACTTTTTTTAATGAGTAAGGTGAACCATAATGAGAAAATCAAGGATCTGAAATTTAAACTTTGATCTTAATTATATAAAAAAGAGATGATAATCACTCTTTCAGGCAATTACTGTACACCTCTCTAATCTATAGCTACACTGTATGCATTATATCAGAAGGAAACTGAGTGTGAAATGTATTCGTCGTTTTGGAGAACAAATGGAAGAAAGGAGAGTGTTATAATCTATTTAGCATTTTATGGCCTATGCAAAACAATTCTGGAAAGAAAAAAGTACTGCTAGCTGATGTAACTGGTTTCTGCATGAGACCTATCTGTTAGACAGTCCAGGCATACAGATGAACATACATTTTAACATAGAAATACAATGATTCATGCTTGCAGCATGCTTTGCAACTGCTAATAGATGAATCTCCATAAAATCCTTATTATAAAGGTTACCGTACATTCAGGGTCTGGTCCTTAAATTGAGCTTGTGTCTATATGGAGCTGTACTGAGTTCATGCCCAGGTTTCACATCAGGACCACAATCCACAGGAACAGGTTCCTTTGCAGGCTTAACACTCAGACACCTGAGTGCCATGTGCTGGGAGTACAGATTTATCTGTGGGCATCCTTGCATGAATACAGGAGCCTTATTACAGCCATGCACCTTTGATATGGCTACTAGCTTTCAGTGATTTGAAAAAAAATTACTAAGTAATACCAAACTGTCTCCTCTTTATCCATTTCCAGCTTCTGTTATTGCAATCATAACCCTATTGAACCAGAGAGCACATTAACACTACACAGAAGCTGCTGCTGCAAATTTACAGTAAAATTATGAACCTCAGCCATGAAAAACCCACATTATTAGTAACCAGTGGAACAAGTCACTAGTGCAAAAATCCCATAAACAAAGCTGAGACCACAGAGGCAAACCAGATCCTGGCGAAATGTATGACATGGAGAAGATCAGTCTTCACCAGAGGCTTGGAGTGGCTCTGAAGCAATCACTGCAGCAAAACAGTCAGAGGTTGTTAGATCTTATACACCATGTTTACCCTCCAGCTTAGGGGACAGCCTATATGCACTGAGAAGCTTATATGCACTTAACTAGGTATTTAATTTGCACTGCAGAGACTGTTTATCAGGTGAATTTCAGGTTTAAACTCACATTCCTTTTTCCTCACCTGCTCCTCTTCCTTCCTTCCTTCCCTCCCTCTTATTTTTCTTAAGTCCTTGTCAAATTGCACTATTGCTGAGATGGAAAGCAAAAGTCACTTTATACCTCCTAATACTTCACTTTTCCAGATAATATCTTCTCTTTACATACATCTAAGTGTATGTTGCCTGGATCGAGGCATTATATAGAATCTCCTTTCCAAAAAATGGATATACAATTAAACAAAAATTCTTACCAAGGCCATTGGTAAGCATTCTTTTTCGAATTTTCAGTAGCTGGACTATAATGATAATTGTGTCATGGCCGAGAATGTAAGGAAGAAAGTAGATGCAGCTGAAATATGAAAGGTAGCGCTTGTTATCAGCCACCAATACAATTCTTGTCTAACACTTATAGCAGTAGGAACAGGGTGGTTCTCAATCAGTCCCAACAGCACCACCCTGGGACTCGGGAAAGTCAAATATCTGGGAAATGATACCACATATATAACTAATCAGCATTTCCTGTCAGAGCTACATGTTCTTCTTGGACCTGAATGCCTTTTTTTTTTTTCTTTCTTTTTTTTTTTTCCCCCAGAAAATAACACTTCTGATAATAGAATAAACTTTAAGATGACAATTTGGAGTTGTGTAGGTCAACAAATTACCCTCTGCATGCACACAGAATTCCAATTGTTCTTTCTCAAGAGCTAGGCAGAATTTATTGGGCTCAAATAATCATCTCACAAGGGGACCTTTCATAGTCACCATAGTGACAGTTTTTAGTTTTATATCTCATTTGGGGACATCTTTGATGCAAAAAAAAGATTGCTGGCAACCTTGGTTTAAAGTCTGTAAAAAGCTGCTAAAGAAATGTCACTTCATTTTTTTCTTTTCTCAGGCAGAGGGGGACACCACACACGTAACATTACATGAGCCAGAATAGATATCAAATTTTCAGGTTCATACTTTTGTTAGTGTAAAGGGTTTTCTAAAAATAACTTAGGTTAAAGCCAACATTGAGAGTTCAGTATTACAAAGGTAAGGACTGGACCAAAAAGAAGCAAAGCGTTCATATTATAGATACCCACAATCTGTATACATAAATGGATGAATTTCCCTTTTATTCTACATGCACATCATAGTAAAATAAAACAATTTAAAAAACCCCCACTATATACATTGTGACTTGGCCACATTACTCGCTCACTGAGTACTGACAACATTGGTAAGTTTAAAATCAGACACTCCCTTGACGTTGTTCTCAGTTATTTAAATTCTTGATACCTAAAAATATTTCACAATGGTATTTCCTTAGATTTTTTTTTTCTGTTTCCCCTTTTTGGCCTTGGCCTTTTCCACATTTCTGATCCATCCTTTCTATCTTCTCTAGATTCTACATGAGCATATAACCTCGTATTTCATCATAAGTGTATATAGCAGATTATGCATTTACTAGGAAACTTGAAAAGGAAAGCATAACACCTTAATGCTTCTCTACCTACTCTCAGAAAAAAAGGATAAAATGCAAGTATTTACAACTCCCTGGAATGCTGCTGGTGCCAATTCACAAGGTTGATTTGCCTTTGGCACACTTAAAATCGCTGCTTAAAACACAATCATGCTTCAAGATCATGCTAGCAAATATTGCATGGATAAAATAGTCCATGCGCCCTGTTGCTGCACAAGACAAACTTGTTCATAAGCCACTTGAAAAGCAGTGTCCACAGCAGAAAATGAATACAACTGAAAAACCTGAGTTTTAAACACAACCTGGACATAGGAATGAGCAGTTTTTATTATTTCTATCCTATTAGCTATAATCTCATCTGAGTTGAAGAATCTGGGACTACTCCACAGCTCAAGTTTGTACATTTGACCTCATGTGCAACAATAAGAATATCTGCTGTCACTAAGGGAAGATCTGCAGGTGATACAGCTCTGCCAATGTTGCATTTTCATTAATTTAGCAGCGCACTCCTATATCTGTGTTAGCAAAATTCACAATAGTTCCTTCCAAATGGGACTGTAAGAAGGTCTGCAAGTACAGTAATTCCTTCTATACCCCTGGCAGATCCATGCTGAACTCAGGTGGAGAGCAACAAATGGTGCCCTAAACTGGCCATCACTGGTCTTCCTAGGTAGGATGCAGGTACGATGATGATGCTCTCTTCCTCTGCTATACATTCTATAGACTTGCAACTTAAAAGCTGGCTGTCTCTGAAAGGAATGCACACACTATTTCTCTTTAAAAGAACAATGCAGGTTGCTAGGGAGTACCTCTTTCCTCCCACAGAGGTTTTCTACAAACATACCAGACTTTGGATCATGCCTATAATGCCTTCAGCCATTGATCCTCAAAAATATTTTTTTCTACTTTCCAGTGCTCCAAAAAGCAGTTTTGCTGTATGCATCTAAACTGAGCCTTTCCTGCAAGCTCTACCCATTTCTATCAGGGATAAAATGAAAAAAAGGGATCAGTATGGGCCCACGAAAGACTGCAGAACTCCTCACAGCTATACCATCAGAAGGGCCGGTGCCTCATACATAGTACACGAAAGTACTACAAAGCAGAGCTAAGTTTGACAAGTTCAAAAAAAACCCCAGGCATCTCTACCAGATAGACCAGACAGCACTTATAACAAAATCTTCCCGAAAACAAACATTTTGATTTATCAACTCAAATCCATGAGGTAGTTTTCCTACACAAAGTAAGAAAAAATGTTCCTAATACAGAGTTAAATTTTATCTATGAAGTAGTTTTTTTATTATTGTGAGTGATTCTACACAGATACTTACATTATTAATAGAAGAGCATACTGGTTTCGATCCGTGAAATCTTTTGGCAGTGACAACTGTAAAGGGAATTCTTTTAAGAAAAGAGCAAAACATTAAAGGCTGGTAGTTACACAGATGAAAAACAGTAACATTGTAAGAAAGTTTTTTGTTTGTTAAAATAACATTTTGCCAAATTTACCGTAATCCTCAACGTGAAGCATTTTAATTTCAGTCCTGGAATTTTTTTTCTTAAAAACAGCTTCTTTCAACACAGCATTATTTTCCAAAATATAAAACTCTGTAGAAAACAGGAAGAAAACATAAGTTGAAAGGTAAGGAGAATCATCACATCAGAGAGAAATCAAGATTTCAAAAAATTAAAGAAAAGGAGACAAATGTGCAATGATAAATCTTGTAAATGGATTCCTTCTGCAAATACTTTTTTATAATGCAACTGCTTTGCAATTCAGGAACTGAACAATCAGCTTAATTCAAAATATATGCATCTATTCCGTTTTCTGGCTTCAGTAGGCTTTGTTTTCTCTGAGCACTAACAACAGAATTGCTGATGAACAACATGAATACTAGTATCTGTGACAAATACTAACAGCAGCTGTTTCAGGGAAAGGCCAGTCTGCCGGCTGATATCCTAAGCCTCAAGCAGGCATCTTTGTCAAACGACATATTCCAAGTCAATACTTAGCCAGCACAGCTCTACTTGATCATTGCATGCCCTTCTCTGTCTTCTACACTTCAACCAAGAGCAAGACTTCAGTTTGGTTTAAAGCTGCAGATAGATCCAAAGCAATCCCTTTGCACGTAAAAGAATGATTAATTAGTTTGGGTTTTTTTCTTTTCTTTTTTCCTCAAATTACCGATCTTGCTTCCAAAAATTTTTTTTGTTGTTGTTTTTTTTCTTTTGTTTTGTTTTGTTTTTTAATTAAACAATAAACCCTCCAAGTAGGGCCAAAACGGGTAATCTAAAAAGAATGTTTGTTCTGGGCAGTCAACCAAAATGGTATAATTATAGTCTGATGATGGAATAATTGAAGTAATCCTTAATCATTCTTTTATGAATTGAAGAGGATAATCTAATCTTGCACTGAAATGTTAACAGTAAATTATCTCTTTTATTATTTGGTTTCTTGTTGTTGCAACAAACAATGTCCCTCTATCCTAAATTGCTTTATTTTGCTCTAAGATGCTGTATGTAAACCTCTTCTATAATAATTCACTATCAACAGCATTTTAGATGCAAGTAATAAAGAGTGAAAGTCTACCTTTTAAGAAATGAGTAGCACCACAGAAATGAATTTACTTTGAGCAGTAATAGCTACCCCTCATTGAGTTGGATTAAAACTCCCTCCCCTTGATGTGCTACGGTGCTCAGCTTTGCAAATATTATCAACAGCAACATTAAAAAGAAAGCAAATAACACCAAACAGGAGGCAAAAGTGCAGGCATTAATTAAGACTTGATAGCATGATAGCGTTGAGCACTACGCCACTTCAACAGCAATGCTAGGTCCACTGCTATGGCCGAATAGTGGCTGGCCCACGAGAACAGGGATGCAGACAGTTCAGGGCTTTTAGATTCTGGGAAAACCTCTTTGCATAATCTGTTGGATGAAATTAGAATACATAAAGATTGGAAATGGAAAGGTGGAAAGATGTCCTGTTTCCTCTAATCCACACCTTCATGCTACGTGGAGCCACAGTGGAGTTGGAAGTAGCCAAGTTGTCACCTCTACTGAATCAGAGAAATACATAAGTGAGAAAAATACTACTGCTGAAGGACAGTCTTCCATTGTGAAGCACCTCAGGCAGCCAGGAAACAGCAACAGATTTGGTGTGAATATACAGAAAGCAATGAGTAAAATTTGAAAATTAGAGCTATTGAATATGCTCCTAAAAAGTCCTTTATTCTTGCATTTGCCATCACTGGAAATGTCAGTGGAATTGCTCTGATTTGAGAAATGTAAGAGAAAGAATAAGTTCATCATGCGTACGTCAGATCTGATGATCAGCTGTCCAAAGACCGTACTTTACTTGAATAAAATTGGATTGTAACTTTAAAAACATCTCTAAAAATACAGGTGTATTGTAATGGCAGCATAATTTACATAGAAAGTGAAATGGATGAAGAACAACCTGTCATCTAATTAACTCAGATGCACATAGAAGCTCAGTGCTAAGCACTTAGCATAAAGCATATTCAAAAAGTCTAGGAAAGTTTTAGTCGTTTGATTAACTTCTTTCCTCATCATTTGCAGATGTGGATGTTGCTAAAACGTAATTAATAGTACTTTATATGAATGTGTCATCTAGCAGTTCTCATTTACTTGCAACTCCTCCCTCACGCTTGCCAAAACAATCAAGGACAAGAATAAAATATACCTATTCTATAAGGAATACTCACTTGCAGGATTACTTGTACTGTGCACACTAACAACTGGAACGCCGGGACCTGTTTAGAGGAGCAAAGAAGAACAGAGGGAGTGTAGGGTCATTAGTACTCGGCATTAGTCAATATTATCAGTCATTGGCAAAGAATGAGAATACCAGTTGCCACATAAGGCCAGACCCTGGAAGCCCTGAAGACATGCTTCCCTTCAAACACAAGCAGTAACTCCACTGGTGTCTTTTGGGAAGGACACAGGTCAGACTATGGTACCAACAAAGTATGAAACGGAGAATGCCTTCCGCCTGTTCAGCAAGCAGCCTAGACCCCTGCACCTAGAAGGAGCATTTTTAGTTAATTTTAATAATGTCCACATTTTAGCTATAAGTGAAGAATACAAAATTATGGAGGCATTTAATGGAACTGTCTAAAATATAGCAGTTTGACATTCAGTAACTTCAGACTGACAGGGAAGTGAATGAATGATAATATTAATTTATATTTTCTATGGGAATGTACTGAGGCATTGAAAAATTATCACATATTTCACTTCATTATTTGTTCAAGAAGCTTCTTTAGTATGCTAGCTCTGCAAGATCAAGAGCATCACAATTAAGTCTAGGTGCAATCTAAACTTATTTCCTGGTAATGCCAGATACTATATTTTTACTGTACCACTAAGAAACTAAAAGCACCAGGAACAGCTCTCCATGTCAATAGGTACCATGCAAATGCAGAAGATGGGCTGACAGCCTGGGGTGATCAAACATTCAGCACACTCAGAAGTAGAGCTGAGATTGCTGTCCCTGCTCTGAGGATCCCCCGCTTTATGCAAAGCTGCAAGAGAAAATGTTGCATCCCCATTCCCAGCATGGAATTTAGGCATGGGAAACTTAGTTTTATCTCAGTGAGACAAGTCTGAATTACATGCAGGCAGTCTCTATTGGACTAGGAAGAATGATGCAAAAGAGCTGAAGTCCCTGAGGACACCATGGCAGATGAAGGTATGGACTCTCTGAAATTAGGAGTTAATACTCCTTTATTTTGAAGAAAAAATATTCCTCCTGAGAGCAGTTCAGAGACAGAGCTTAATTTATGTGTTTTGAGTCATCCTGAGGAGGTTGTCTCTTTCAATTAATTATTGCATGAGCTTAGGGAAACTTAAATACCCGAAATAAATAGCGTGATGCCATTCACTGACGCTGACAGCCTCCACTAAAGTTATTTATCAAATTCATTCTCTGCCTCAAAGGACACTATTGACAAAAATCTTACAGGTAAATTGCTGACAAATCAAAGCTTTCAGTCTTAGCTCTTCAAAAGATAATTTCCTCAGCTGTTTCCTATTCTTTGATTTTTGTATTTGGTGGGGTTTTTTGTTTGTTTATTTTGTTTTGTTTTCCCCGCTCTTTTTACTACTAAATTCTACTACTAAATTTGAATTCCAGTACAATAAAGACCATTATTGGAGGGGAAAGCACTGGCATTTTCCAGGCCAGCTCCATTTGTTGTAGTAAAAGATGCAAGGATGATGACAGATTTTGAAAAAGAGAGATTACAATAGATTAAAAAGCCAAGCAGAAAAGAGAAAGACAGACTTGTGTCACAGGCATTGTGTTACCGCTTATCAAAATCAAGCACAGCACAGCAATGGATTTCCCATTGACCTTCTATTACTAACACTAAATCCACAACTTATTTCCTGCTGTATAAAATGGGAAAAATAATTAGTCCCTTTGTGAAGTGTCTCATTTGAGTGGAGCGATTAATACCTATTAGAGTTTGCAAAGTTTTCCACAAGCAATGTGGAAAGTAAGTGTAAAGGACACGGTCACCAAAACTGAGGCCATAATGCCAGTCTCCTGTCCAGGCTAGAAATAACTCCTCACTCAGGAGAGTCTGGAAAGAGATACAGCTTGGATACTGAGATAGATCCATCCAAGGGTAACTAAGAAGGAAAAGCTATCCTAACATAGGTGCTCATGGGTAAACAGGAGGTGGAGGAATTGAAATTTGTATTGATCATACCAGCTCAACTCCCCCCAAGGATTTTTTCTGTGCAAATTACTTTTATGACAATTCAGTCAGGCTTTTTTGTGTTGGAAAATGAGTGTGTATGCACATAGGTGTGGTGTCATCTGTCTCCTTGAAGCAGTTTACCTTGTACTCTTACAACAGCTTCTCACAGAAGAGTTTTAATAGCTGCTCTACAGTGATGTTGCCATCAGCTTTGGTACTGCCAAATATCTGCCCCACCACAGGGATTTTGCAGAGCTGTGGCAGTACATGGAGGCCACACTGCTGCCATTAATTGTCAAGCTCTAACAAAACACAAGAGAAGACTTTTGAATAACCCCAAGTTGATAACTATACATTAAGATTAGAGCCAGGAAGAACATAACAATGGTGTTTTATCATCCCTTCCCAACACCTGCAGCTTAGGGCAGTCTCCTGGTTGCAACTCCGTAGAGTATAGGTTTAATCCTGGGAGGATGATCTACAGTCTTACCAGCTCAGAGAACTGCAATCCCCAAAGGTACTGAAAGTCGTGAGCTTGTGAGGAATTTGGTGTGCAACCTCCTGCTGGCATCCACATTTTTGTATTAAATGAACATGTTAAAATTACAGGCTAAATATACTTTGCTAAAATAATAACAAGAAGCTATGGTTTTAGGCCCTAGAACATTGCTGACTCAGGGCAAAAAACTTTTCCCGGTTTATCAACTGTCCCTCTTGCAGGACTCCGAGACTTTCCCTATAGGGACTGTGTCAAGCACAAGGTAAAACTCTGCTTAAACCATGAGGAGCTCATTACTGGCACAGCCTTTACTCAGATAAGGGCCATAAGATTAGCTCCATAACTTCTGTTGTGGCTTTAACCTTGTATGAACCATACAGTTGGCTTATTTTTTTTTTTTAATCAGCTGCGTATTATAGGTGCACTTCCACAAAAAACCCCAAACGCCAAAATACAACCTTATTTCAGCCAATATATATTCATAGTTTGTTTGAATTGATTCAATTTTCAAGCTGGCTGATATTTTATTTTAGTGAAAAAGAAAAAAAAAAAAGAAAAAAAAAAGATAGTTGCAAAAGAAATAGAAAAGATGCATGCAAATAGAATGGGCTATTCATATGTATTTCAGATGAATTGTGCTCTACTGTTTTCAATCTGCTGGTAGTTGAGCAAAAATACTGGCAGAAGGCTATCTGTAAAATACTGCAAGTTTCAAGGTCAACAGGTCTAGCTATACCCTTTTTTATTGATTGTCTCATGCTTTTCTGAATGTGTTCTCATAATCTTACTTATTTATCAGTGTTTATTTCCTAGGTGTAGGCTATAAATTTCTCAGTGTGGGGTTGTTCTAAGTTTTCTGTTTATACATACCAGCTCTGAACCCAAGTGGTGCCATTTGGTGCTACTGGAATGCAATTAACAATAAAAAAGTTACTTATTGCAATTCTGTTGATAAAGAGGGCCCATCTATGTGGATTAAACCATACCTGGTTTTTGGTAGATACTAATATACAAATATATATATATACACACATGTGTGGGTGAGTGTCTATAGATATACTATAGACGCAGAGTGTTATAGACAACAAATACAGTTGCACAAGATCATTCCCAATACATACTATAATGAAGCTGTTATGAACTACTGTACCATCACTATAAATTCCATACTTTTTGGTGAAGGATTTTCATTCAGGGTAAATTTAAAAGTCAATGTCCTTTACTAGGACTGAAGGGTCAGAATTGGAGGAGCTTTCTGATATTACTCGATTTACATAGCTTTGACACCGAACATCTTTACTTACAGTTTTGCAATAAGCTCTGTACAGAACTTTGAGTAATCTGCTACTGAGCTAAATGTTAGACTCCAGCCTAACGCACTTCTCAAGGGAATACATTAATTCAGAAGCAAACACAGTACTATTACGCACTGTGCATTTGACTCACCTTTACAGTGCAGTAAAAAATGCCTATTCATGGGGCTAAATTTAGCACTGAAGTATGTGCACTGGTCTTTCAAGAAGTTGCATGAGAGACATTGACGATTCAGTGATCCCACTGTTGATACACTGGGGGAAAAAGAATTGGTCAGAAACATTTGCCACTGGAATAAAATAAAATAAACCAATAATTAGCTCATCAGAGGGATAAAATTCGTTTCAGTCCCTAAACTTGCCAAAATATAACTGACTTATTTTGTGCCTCATGCAAACTGTTTGTAGATGCACTGCTGTTCTGTAAACTGGGCAATGTGGACAGAACCCAAAGCCTGCCCAAAGCAGGACTGGAGTTCCAATAGCTAGAGTGCTGGGGGGTAACAGTGTTAGTGGGAAACCATGAAAAGCCTCATTAACTTCAGATTTAAGCACTGAGGTTTGAATAAGGAGGAGGTGCTTTGCCCACGTACTTTAAAATGCAAGATTAGACCCCATAAATATTAAATTCTTTTTAGAAGATTTTAACTACTTTTAAAAATACAGTCATATTACACGGTTGCATTTAGGTTTAGCTTTTTAGATGTTTATAAAGGACCAGTGAAGACATAAGTGGCAAAAACATTTTGTGTTAAAATCTCTTCTGTTTTTCAAGAAACGTAAAATATCATCAGCATTTTTAGGCTTGAAATACCAATTCCTTCCTTCTTACAGCTCAAGTGCAATATTATTTACATAATATAAATGATTACCCAAGCCACAAACCAGCAATTAATCTCAGGTTCTGTGAGACATCACAGCACTTAGGGTCTGGGATTAAGAAACTGTAAACACAGCCCCAGGTACTTCTTACCTATGCAGCTGTCTTCCTCTTGGGGATTCTTCCGTGCTTAAGAAATAACTGTGCCCAAAAGATGAACAAGGTTAAACTCAGTTTGGTAAACTGCCTGATTAGGATGGTGTTTAGAGAAGTTAAAGACATCATAAATAACTTTTTTTTTTATAAAATTAAAAATTCCCAAGTATTCATGATCAAATACATAAATCTAAGCTCCATGATTAAACTTAGACCTAGTATACAGCGTAGTTATTTCAGATGCTATATGATTTCACATTAAAGCAGTGATGAACACAGTAGTTCACAGTTTCTGTTTAATTCCTGAAATACCCTGGAGCTCCAGTAGCAATCAGGACCCCCTTCTGCATATTATAAATACAGAAGACATAGTTGATCCTTCACTCCCAGAATTTGCAATATAAATCCAAGGAGTAGGAAAAGGTCACTATGAAATTATATCATAAATTACAATGATACTCAAAAGCCTTTTTGAGCCATAGAATGACTTTTCTTTCTATCTGGAGGCAGAAGCTAGCACCCGAGGCATCAGTTTACAGAAAAAGTTGAGTAGGAAAAAGGCTTAGTAGAGCTGCTACAAGAATATCAAGACAAGTCCTTAGTGTGTCCCAGATGAGATCCCCACAAAATTTCTCCTTGAGAGGCAGAAGGAGGGTAAGCAAGTCCTCTCAAGGGGTCAGACAACCAGCACACAGTCTGCCACCTCTCTGCAGGCTGAGTGCATCCAGACCACATTTTTTCACCTGAACCTTGGAAAACTGACAAGAAATTCTCCACAGATTTTTTTCCAAAACCCACGGAAGGACTGGTCAGAAAGGCTGTTTCTCTGGTACCAGAGGAGATGCTAGTCAGCATTCGCAGCTTCAAAAAAGTCCTTGCTGAAATATCATTTATTTTAAAGAAAATTAGAATTAGACACATGAAGACTAACCAAGATCCACTGAAATTATGTGGAGCCTTCAGATGTTTTCCGTCAGTTCTTTACTGATGGAAAAAAGTACGGGCTGCATTTCCTTCCCACTATAGTGCTAAGGTGGGTTTTGGGAAGATTTCTCCCCGACTGATCTCTGTGAAATCAGGGGTTTGTATAACGGCTCTATACGATTTGAATTTATGAGGTTGAATCAGATCCACAAACAAAGTCCAGAGATCTCATGCAGTAACTTAGCAAGCGGGAAAACTAAAGAGTGAAGGGATTTTATCAAGTGAAAATTTGCTATTATTTCTTTTCTGGAATCCGGGAAAGGGCCACCAAAATGTTCTTACTGCTGCATTGTGTGTTGATTTCCTTATTTAAAAAATACAGTGAGTCAACTGATGTCATGGTATGCTCATTTTCCCCCTGCATATAAACACATTCAGGACTACACTGGCAGATAAATTGTCTGACAAATGCATTTTACGTACTTGGCAGTGCAAAATTTATGGTGATGCTCAAAAATGCAAGAAATATTGTTAGTTAATTTTAGCTACAGTATTTCTTGTTAAATGGATTCTGGTTTAATAACTCAAATATTTTCATAAATAGACAAAGAGAACAGTGCTTACATCTTTTGAGTATTTTCATCGTATGCCAGAATTTTGATAACTTCCCAGTTTCCTGATGTCAGGTGTCTCACACTGACTTGTTCGCTTTTAGCCTGGAGAGAGATGGAAAATATTAACTTTAACCTCACTGGTTACATTTTTCTTTGCCTAGCAGGATTTGTCTGCATGTCATTACTGATTACATCTGTTTAAACTTTAATGTGCGACATAACATCTTTAAATCACACACCTTGCATTTTGACAGGCCTGAACTTCAAGTATCCTTTCCTTTCCACACATAAACTTTTCAAAGTCATTAAAGTAATCTCAATTTCCATCACAATTTTTCTTTCAGTTGCTCATATGCCGACAGGCAATACAAGCCTTCAAGTTTTGTTTCTCTTGGTGTTTCTTTTCCTTTACAGGGGCATAGCAGGGGAATCTAACTCAGACCCTTGTAACCAAAACCCTGCCACCAGAGTGTGCTCACCAAGCTTTCATACTTATGAAACAGAACCATAGAATTGTCTAGGTTGGAAGGGACATTTAAGATCATCAAGTCCAACCGTTAATCTAACACTGCCAAAACACCACTAAACTATGTACTGAGCCAAGATAACTGCACAGACACTGTGCCAAGACAGGACACCAACACCCTCATCTGAGGAGGCAGGGAAATCTCTACAAGAAATGCAGAGCACAAACTCAGACATAGAAGTTCACAGGATCTAACCCTAGTTAGAGCCCCTACTTCACCACACACTCAGAAGTCTCTCTTAATCCAGGGTCTACAAGATCTATAAGGAGAGTCTAAGAGTTGCCTCCAGATTTCGGCAACTGAACCAACTGCTTAGAAGCTGGGGAGCACCCCTTCCTCCTGTGCATAAATTGTTTCTATCCAACTGCTTCAAGGGGAAATTCAAAACTTCTCTCAAAGAAAGTGATGGCAGTTTCCTCACTCAGTGCACCAGGGACCGAAGGAGGAAACATCAGGATGCAATCTGTATCTGCCTTGAGGCAAACCCAAGCTCTTTGGCTGGAAGCTGCAGTAGTCTCCTCATCAGACACAGGTTAAAAATAATGAAACCTGAAGAGTGAGAAGCTCACTTGAGGGTGCTTTCTAGCACAAAAGATAAAATTCTCATTTAGACTTCCACAGATTAAAACGTCAGCCATGAATATACTTGGAGAGGATTTTTTCTGTAGTAGGGCTATGATGCTTGTCCTGGATACAAAAATTCCTAGTTTTCAAATTTAAGCCAAATGTAAAAAAAAAAAAGAAGTTGATGAAAATGAGCAGCTGGAGCTACAAAGGAAGTCAGAGATAGGGTTTAATGGTGCTTTCTGGCCTTCCACCCTGTGAATCCAGAGCACCACACCTAACCACAGTGGCCTCAGTGGTTCTGTGGCCTACAAAATATCATAAAGGCAAAGAAGGTTATTTTGAATCCCTGTATTTCTGAACCATACCTAGTAAACTCTGCCTTCTACATCAACAGCAGCAATAACTAGAAAGAGAAAACACTTGAGGACACCTATGAGACATGTCTGGAAATGGCAAGGCAGAAACAAGTCCTTTAGAACTGATCTGTTTTCTAATAGATTCACACACACACACACAGACAAAAAAAAAAAGAAAAAAAAAAAGTAGTAACTCCATGTCAAGTCTTGCAAGTACCAACTGCAATCACGACATTGTGCTAAGCGCTGTATATACGTTTATGACAACAGTTCCCTTGTTCAGGAAGGTTCTCAACTTCAGTACTGTCTCCACAAATGATTAAAATACAAATTAGTAATTTATTATAAGTGACTTTTTCTTCTCTAGAGAGAGAAAAGCAGCAAGTATTGAAAGAGATATTTAAATATTGAGATCACAGAATCTAACAAGAAACAGCAATAAAAAGCCCAGCCAAGCGTTAATAAACATGGTTATTTTTCAAGGTTACAGCCATAATACATAATTTATGAAGCTTGCAGGAAGTTCTTTCCTTGATCCATTAAAGTTACTTTGTAATTCTTATTCTGTGGTTGGAAAAAAGAGACTTTCTAGAGTTGCAAAACCCCAAGTAAGAAATTTCTAGATACATCACACAATTAAATCCCGTTTTGAAAATAGCTTCTTTTAAATATTTCATAAGTTACTAAAAGCATTTGAAAACAATAAGACACAAAACCAGCCCCTCTACATTCAGACAGTAAATAATGTATGATAGACAGTAACCTTTTAAATGGTAACCTTCTCTTGCAAAAAGATTTAATTAGATGCTTCCGCTAACCTGCTTTGATTGTATCATTGACACATGCTTTCCCAAAGCACGGTCAAAGAAATCTTGCCCAAGAAAGACCATCATTTGTCAGCTCTTGTGAGATTGACACACAAGCCTCAGTGATTAAGTGAATCTAAAGTTTGCCACTGAAACTTACTTCTTTGTCACTGTACTTTCACACTGGTGCGGTGTTTTCATGTTCCTGGACTTGAGACTGATTTCTGTAATGAGCTGACGTCTGTACTGAGTAGTACAGAGAAGTAACAAGAATCTAAATGGCAAATTCCAATGTTATCCAATCTCCATCACAAAAACCCTGAGATTATCTGGGCACCCACAACCTGCTGACTGCTTTAAATTCTGCAGGGTACCTGTTATGCCGCTGTGGTTCTCACAAGGTGTGACAAACATCTGATGTGACAAAAGGCTTTATGTGCAACGGTTAATATAATTTTTATGCCTCCATGTTTGCTTTAGAAATAATGGACGATCAGATTAATGCAGTGTGTAAAACACATCATATAAACACATTTCCTATCCTTTATTGCTCTGTATCAGTCCCATTACCACACAGAATGTTGCTTGTTGATGAAAAATGGCTGATACATGGGGTATCACATTTCCTCTTCTCCTCAGGAGCAGCTATACAGTTAAAGCCAAATTCATCATTGGAGAAACCATTCAGATTTGTTTATATTCATGGTGATGGTGGCCAAAATAGAAGTATTTTTGATCATTGGAGCTGTACAGTATCCAGGACAGGACTCTAATTCTGCCTAAAAGGGATAGAATACTGAACTCTTAATTATAAACTTGACTTTACCATTATTCTGGTGGGATTAAAACATGTATTTAAGAGTAGGTATATACTTAATTATTTTGTTGAATAGGAGTGGGCTTAATCTTTTGCTTAAATATTGTTCTGAATCAGGATCAAGTTTCACAGGTTCTTTAGTAGTGAAAAATGTCAGAGCCTAAAGGTTTAAGGCAAATTTGATCGAACCTGTAACACCCTTGGGAATGCTCCTAGTTAATTTTTAGATCTACACCACTGTTAGAAGAGATTCATTCATATTGGAAAAGAAAACAAAATAAGACGTGATTGACTAAATGTTTTTGTTCTAGTGTGAATTTTTGTCTGGTTACTATAATTAATACACCTTTACCAGATCATCATCTGCATTACTGTTTTCTTTAGAAGGTAGAATTTTACATGTCTTTGATCCCTTTTTTCTTATCTGACTTTCTTGTTATATTTACTCTAGTGAATGAGAATCTTGTTCTTGCTTCTTCAGGTTAAATTTTCATTAAAGTTCTTTTGCTCTTTTTCTGTTTGCAGTCACTGTGAACATATTTCAGACTTCATAATGTTCATACCAGAACACTGCCATAAAGGCAGATAATAGACTTGCCTGGTGCCAAGTCTGCTATTTTGATGTTTTGGGTACCTTTATAATCCCTCCTATATCATATGGCTCACTAAAGTATCTGGATTAATGCTCTGCTGATTTAAATAGATGCCTTGGAGTGCTCCATTCCAGGGCGTAATTTCCTTTATTAGTTCATCACATCTTCATATTGGTGACCTTCAAAGTCATAGTGCAAATTTATCTTCTTTCAGATTCTGCTGTGGAAAAAGCAATGACCCTGGGAAATGGAAGCCACTGGAAAATATTGCAAAGGGTATTAAAACAGCTTCAATTTCTACAAAATTTTAGGTTTTGAGTAATGCCTCACTTCACTGTTGTGTGTAAGACCACAATTATGAATATTCTTAATCAACATTTAGAATTACACTTAGGCAAACATAGTGTATACAAAGAAGGCAAAATGTGCATTTTTGCTGTTTCCTGAATTTTTGTGCCTATAAAACATTATTATTGACAGAAGGGTTTAACAAGAAAACATCTCTTTTTGTCTATAAATGTACAAAGAAAACATTAAATCTTCCAGAAAGAATACTTTGGAAGAACCTTCTATTTACAGACCTTATGTACCACCACAGCAGAAGTCTAAGAAAAAAGAGTTCTCCACTTACTCTACAAGAAGTTAGAAATATGTCCCTCTGCACCACATGACAACATGGACAGGACAAACGACCACAACACAAGTGTTCAGACTCTACTAAAGTGCAAGCCTTTGCCTGGGTCTTGTGTCGTCAGTAAAAGTCCTAGATGACCATTAGGATATTAAAAATAGCCTGAACCAAAACCTTACCTGAACCATAAACATGGCTATGTGGTGAAATTCGCCCCGGCCTCCCTGCTTCACTGGGACAGTCATGAAGAACTTACTGCCATCTTTCGAGAAAACTGGTTCTTCATTCTACAAAGGTAAGATTGTGTCAGTTTGTGACACTTTCCGTTAAACTTCTTAACAAAACATCAGCTTCAGTGTTTTTGTCTCCTTGGTTTTGGTAGTTGCCATGCTTGTAAGATAACTGGAAAAAAGTATCTTAGATTTTGAACATATTCTGCTAAGATTAACAGATATCTGGTGGCTAAATGTAGCTGTAGTTCATACTAGCAGTTACCACCATTGTGTAATCTTGTCCTATAGCATGGGTTACAGCCCTTGAGAAACTCTCCCTCCCGATGAAAGGTCTGGTAGTTTGATCCCTAATGAAGCAGGAACTTCCAGGATACATTCCTTTACAGACATCCAATTAATGACAGAGATAAGCCTTATTAGTGGTGAGGAAATCGAATGTTTCCATGGTCTGGACTCAGCAAAATAGTACAAAGTACACGCTTAACTCCCATTGATTTTAATAAAGTCATATGGAAAAAATAAGCATATTGAAGTGATATTCTGAATCATGATCTTACCCTAAATTGTAGCCTGATGTGACACCATCTCTCTATGTCTAACTTTACACAGAAACATTACAGGAAAATGGCTTGCTATAAAAGCATAAATTTTTTAAAATGATTTCTCATATGCACATTGCAAAATGAAGCCTGAAACATATTTTAAATAGAATGTGTTTCATCCATTTATTGGATAGCTCTTCTGACGCTATGGAAATGGAAACATTTGCTGACGTATTAGTTCAACACATTGTTCTGGGTATGAATTTAGAAATATTCTTATGCATTCCAACTATAGCCCATATGACCTCTAATCTTTGAACAAATATATGTTAAATTTGGTGAGGTTACTTTTTAATCAGAAAAAAAAAAATCACCAGAGTATATAGAACATGGTTGGAATGGGATTAATCTGATCTATCTTTAACCATTCAGGAGTTAGGCAGTTAATCAGCCAGTCTTCTAAGCTCTTACTTAACTGAATGCAGAGATATTGGAAACTGAAGGGAATATTGCCCCTGAAACCCAGACAGGTGTCTTGATTCGAAGGGCTGAGAAGTACATATCTCTCCACCACGGACTCCGTCAGCTAGATAGTGAAATGTCCTCTGTGTGATGCTAAGTGACAGGATTCCCACTAACAGAGCAACAAGCTGCCATCTGAATTTTTACGTAGACTCTGCTATAATCTTCAGCTGTTAAATTAACTTAGGACCCAAAAAAGTATTCAACTTTAAAAGGATGGATTTTAATAGCTTATAAAATAACACATAATAAAATGAAAATTACAATGAAAGAATTACACATTATACACCCAGAAATAGCATTTATACTATACCTGTTTAGGAAGCCACAAGTCTGACTGCATTTCATATTTCTAAAAAACAAAAAAATTGCTTTATAGAATAGCTATAGATTAAAAATATTTTCCACGTTCAGCAAAAGGTCTCTAGCTATTTCATGTTTTTTATCTACTTTGTTACAATCTTCACATCTCTTCCTTGGCAATTCCATAGAAACAAATGATAACTTAATTACTAAGTCAGCTGCTTTATTCAGAGTTTTTGGTAGAACACCACAGGGGACCTAAGAATGCCTTTTTCAGTCCTTTCTGATTAGCTATCAAGAAGCTTTACACAGGCAGTTCTATTGTTTTTTTACCTTTAGGCATCATCTGACAACTGGATATTTTAGGTCCTTCATCAACACTGGGCAAACAGCCAGCATAGAGCTCAAAGTGTGAGACCTTTTCAAATCACAATCCCTTGCTTTAATGAATTGCAGTGTGGCATTAGTGAAGAGAAAAAAAAATAAATGAAAATGATTGTTATTTATTGGTCACACTCATATTTTGTATCACACCATCTAAAAAAAGCCCCAGATACCACACACATATTGCTGGAGAAAATATAGAATATATGTCAACTGTTGTAAATTGTCACAGCCACACTGAAGTAATGAAAATTTATTAGCTTTAGAAGCATCTGTACATATATGGCCTGAAAAATGAAAAATCTGTAGCTGCGATAGCAGCTGCATTTTTTACAGCACTTTATGGAATTGAGAATGTGCAAAATGCTAAAAACAATTAAAAAAAAAAGGTCTACGGTTGCAACAGTGGGATGTAGTGTTAAATTCTCATAATGCAGCCTTTTCTCATCCATTACTGAGTTCAAGAGCATCACCTTATCCAGCAGATGTAGTGGGGGAACTTCCTAGGGCTACAAGCATCAGCCCAGCCTGAACTGTGCTGAGCACGGTGACATTGCATCCCTATCCTTTCTCTCATTGCTATCCTTCACCCACCTATAAAGTCCTTCACTGCACTTTATTTCTTCTGGAGTGGGACTTCTCAAACTCTCTCTCTTATATTATGTCCTGGATTACAGCTCCCTCGACACCTACTTGAGAGAAGCCCAATTGACCTTGGAACACACAAGGGTTTCCTTTCAGAAACAACCGCTCACAGTGGTTCCTGGCCAACTTTTTTAATAAAGAGGTACAAGGCTTGCTGGAACTAGGTAAAAAAGCAACAAATCTCCATGTCCACAATCTTAATCCATAGTTTGGGGATTTACTCCAGTTTTTGAGTCCCAAAAAGCAACCTGCACTTAGTAGCAAAAAAAAGCAGAAAAGCTTGGAAATAATCCCTAACACTTCAACATGACAGACTTTCATAGTAGACACTGATTGGAGCCTTTTGACTCGGAGGCCATACTTAGACCTACATTAATCACTCAGAACCATTTACACTGCCAAATTATACCCTCTAATTTGGAGCATCTGTTGGTACTGATATTAGCATGTATAGAAAATATTTATACTTTTAGCTAGTTCTGGGAAGAGATTGTGACTCAGAATGGGAAAGTGGCCAACTGTATTCAAGATGCAAGACTGACTGTGAAAACGGGGAGATGTAATGCAGGAGTGTCAGAAGTCAAAGGCTGGGTCAAGGGATGGGATGTGGCTGGATTCAAATAGAAAAGTGCATTTCAGCTTGGCTTACATTCAGTATGAAATATCCCTGTTGCCTTTCAATTTTCCTTTTTTTTTTTTTCTGAAGTTATTTAGTTCTGCTACCAAATTTTCAGGAATTATCAGAATGTTAACACCTTTTCCTTAAACGTATGTAAACTGTGAGAGACAGAAAGATCTGAAGTGAAATTCTGTAGTGGGAGAGAAGAGAAACCAGGCAGCTGAAAATATCTGACAGAAGACAAGCTTGTCACTCACTAGCTATATCCAAAGTACATGATGTTCAGCAACTGCAGTTTCCACTGAAGCTAATGAATGAATAAAGCTTAGTAATTCTGAAAACGTCACTCAAAGTTGCTAATTGCATGAAATCGTTTCACCAGATTTGGAATTTTCTCACATCCATTTCCTCCCTGTTGACTAATTACATTCAGCTTGCAGCTACTGCATCTATAAACTGATTTCTGAAAATCTTTTTCTGAATATGAAAGCAAAATGCAGGAAGAAACCTTGAAAAGAGAGCTTAGGAAAAAATCCAACTTACCCTGCTGCAAGCCCCAGTTGTGGTTTCACAAACTGTAAGAATGGAGATATTCTGAGGTCTGTTTAACCATCTCACCACAGTCTTGGTGTTGCTTACCCATTTCACCATAGTGATGTAATATTCCCTAAGTAAACATTTGAAAACACAATGCTCATATCATTCCTCTTTCAGATTAGACTCTTCTGAAAAAAAACATATATAGAGTTCATCCAATACTGAGTTTGTACCACATGACAGCATCAGTACTGAGGGATGGAGAAAATAACCCCAAATACCCAGTATCTGTGTTCCTACAAGTGGGAAGGCTCATTCCCGGTGCGCTGTTTCCCTGGGAAATTTGTAGTCCAGTAGCACCTCTTTCTCAACCATGTGTAATATATACACTTTACCATCTGCAAAACACATTCTTGTGAAACATGTTTGTGAGCATACATGAACCATGTACTTGTTGGACTGCTTAAAAATGTGCACTAGATTCCAACAAAGCCAGTGTTTTCCCATATGAAATACTTTCAGAAGAACACACCGTTGCAGAAGAATCCAGCCTTACTGCCAAACAGGAAGAAAAAAACACCCAAACACTAGAAGCTTCTAACGTTAGATGGCTGACAAAATCCCTATAAAATGTCACTTATTTTATAACAAGCATTTTATAATGAGACTTCTGCATAAAGAGAAGTCACACTCAGTATCAGTGCATGTCAGCTTCTATTTTAACAAATATTTGAACAAATAGAGCCTCAATGACCCTGTCTGAGCGTGGGAAGCTTCCCAGGCACAGACTTGTGGCATGGAGTATCTGCCTCCCTTCTCCCAAATTCCTGTTAGGCTGTCAGACGGGGGATGTTGCAGAGGAAGACCTGTTGCAGCTTGTCATTCCAGCCAGGCTTATTTGCTTCACTTCTTCGCTCATGGCAGCTGGCAGCTTTCACAGTCCAGCTGAGTTATGTGCAACAGGGAAGCAAACTTGTCTGGAAACTCAGCTCCCCTTTAAAACAAGGGTCTTAGCTTGCATATAATTAGGTTTTTAATCTAATGCTGATGGCGATCTCATTAGTCTTTGACAACACATATTTAATTATACATTCAAAAGACTTCTTTCTAGATGAAAGATGCTAAGCAGCACCAACAGCAAAGTTGTGTACAAGTTTGATGCTGCACACAGGAGATACAGAAGGCAGTGATTCACTGCAGCTTTGCTCAGCCTTGCTTTGGTGCTACATTTGAAGAACACAGATGAACAACCCAACACACACAACTTTTTCTCTTACTAGAAGTCAAATGTAAAAGCCAAAAGATTTTCACATGTGGACATCAAAATGATGACTAGAAATTATGACTTCGGGTATATTTGGAGCCTAATACTTAGGGTTTTTTTTGTTTAAAAAGCTTTTTAACTTCCTGAGGAGCTAAAATGCATGCCAAAAGTCACACAAGATTTAACACAAGATCAGATAACGCAGCCAACAAAGCAAAGATCCAACAAACAAACTGAAGAGTGCAACATCAAATCTCAGTTAACTGGTTCCCCATAGCAGAGTTCAAGAAAAGAATACTTGAAAACTTCTCCTTCTGCAGTTGTGCCTCCATGAGGCTGTCCAAAACCATTGCAACTGTGCCTACAGTAGCCCAAAGATAGCCAAAAGGAAATGTTAAAACAGGTATATAAGTATTACCTCCCTCTACCGGTATTTGGACATCAAGATAAGGCAGCACCCACAAAGCCAACAAAGCCCAAATTATCCCAGAACCAAATTCTACAAAATAGAGCCTGAGCTGTTCCGTTTGAAAAAGATTCAGTGAGGGATGGAAACAGGAGATTTAATGATTTGGAATCCATCTGATATACTAATTAATAGTCCAAATCAGACCATAACATCATCTTCTATCACCAACTCCTTGAGCACTGAAGTGAAAGCAAAAGATCATTTAAAAATTCATATTTTCCTCCTCTTCCATCAACTATACATAAAGATATGTTCAAATTTTACTACATTATGACTTGTTTATCAGGAGTGCAGTGCAGTGTGTATATAAATATATATAGAAATGCATACCCTTCTGAAATTAAATACCATCTCCAGGTAATGTTCCTTTGTAATTCAAAGTTTTGCAGTTAGTCTATTGTTTCATAGACACTCATACAGAGCAGTGTTGTTGCAGGTGGAAATTTGTAGAGGAAAGTCATGTTTTATTAGATTGGCTTATACAGCTGAATAAAACCAGAGAAGGCTGCAGGGCAAAAACAGTTTTAGTTCTAAGGAAGCTGCTATCAGTTTCCGTCTCCAAATTTACCAGGCATTTTTTGCAACTAATCTATTGTTCTATTAATGAAAATGAGCACTCTCACTTTCCCTTCAGATTCAAATACACAAATATAGTGGGATTAATAGACCCTCTGCATCTGTACATACAGTAAGTTTCCTCACAACACCACTTGAAAGAGGAAAGACTATGATCGCATTCTGGACAAAAGACTAAAGAAAGATATTAAATAAGATTATTCAATAAAATGAATTTTGCGTTCATTTTAGATCCTTAGTCTGATACCCATCCAATTAGGTGCTCTACAACACTTTGCAAGGCCAGGGCACAACTATCATCTGTCTTTGGGAACACTTCTTAAATTGGACTGTCAATTTGTTTTCTCTCTTGCTGTGACCTGTTTCATCCAAGCCATTTCTCCTCACCCCACTCCTAACTTTCTTTTTCCTACACTTTGTATAGCCAGTTCCAGGTTTTTCCTTATCGATCCGTTTTCTCACAGCAGGGTCACTCTAAGACGATCACGGGAATCACAGAACCCATTTGTTGATAATCATCTCCTACATCCCCACCATCTCACCAGTTCTTAGTGAAATCCCTGATTGACTGTCAAGAAAATTTCATTCAATCCCTTCCTCATAGACCTGCCTTTTTGTTTTTTAGTGAGTCCCCATTTCATGGCCAAATCAAGTTTGGGGTTTTTTTAGAGTCTCTTCCCTCTCATCTGCCCTAGGAGTTTTTTCTTTCTGAATTCCAAAGAGACAGAATTATATAAAAGCAGACAGAAAACACTGAAAACACAGCAAAAACAGCCTCTTTCCACAGCATCCCCCTGATCAGTCAACTTTGTACATCACTCACTTTATTCTATGATGGATTGAACCTGGCATCACATAAAACCAAGGGTTTCAGTTGGCCAGACAGAGAGCTATTTCTGATTCCACATTCAGTGTTTAAATCTGTTGTTGCTTGGCTTCAAATTGGCCTAAGGTAATTATTTAAGGTAATCAGTATAAAGAAGATACAGCTTTCCCTTAAGCTCATGAACCAGGAACATGACATGTATACAGTCAGCTCGACAGTAGGAGCTGGAACATCTGATGTGTGCTGAGGAGGTGCTGCACACAGTCAAAGGTCAAGACCTGGGTCCTGAGAGGGGTGGAGGACATTCAGTGAGAAAAAAAAACACCTGTAGATGTTGAGAAAGTAAATGTCTTTCCTGAGCATATGGCAATTAACTTTTTTCCAAAGGCTTGTAACTCGATCAAATCTGGATTCATTTTCCACTGCTGATAAAGCACGGTAAATATCAAAGGTGTTTATCATCCTTTGCCAAGATTGAAGATCTTTTTGTTTTTAATCTTTCTTTCTTATAGAATGTTTTCCTTTATTTAGATTATCTTAGTTGATACACAGCCCTATGGAGGTAGTTTAGCAGTTTGTTAATACATTTGTCATCACTCAAGAATGTCCAACACGTCTGGTTTCGCTTGTAAGTTTTGGACTGGAGAGATATATGTGGGTTTCTTGCTGGCTGTTATTGTAAGTACTTAGCAAAGTCAACAGAGACGGTAAGCTGAACAAAGGAAAGGGATTTGCAACGTGTTACATGGAAAGCATAGTTACAATCAGAATTAAATTTGAACATTAAATGCTTAGATTTGAAATAGACAGACTAAAATCATGGGAAAATAGCCCACTGTATTAAACTTAAAAATAACAAACTGTTCAAGAAAAAGAGTCAACCTTTTGCAGCTACATACCATTCACTATAATGAAGAAATCTGCTCTGACTTTAAGCCAGTGAGCTGATTATGAAACAAATCTGCTTATAAAAGTAGTTGGAAGACATGTATGTTACTTTTGTTGACGGTTTTAATAGATTTGTGTTTTAATAATAAATACAACAGGGTTCGCCTAAAGAAAGGCAACCTATTATGCTCTACTAGCTTGCTGGCAGGTTGTTATTGAAGAAAGCAAACAACAGAAACTTGCACCATGCACAATGCTCTAGAATATTTACTATATTCTTAAATTATTTATATTACTATGTATTGAAAAGCATATGAGAATTTACAGATACTAATAGAAAATGTCACTCTCAGGAACACACACGGAAAACAACACAAATTGAGACATGACCTGCAAGGTAACTAAGATAACTATAGTTTGTTATTATTTTAGTATAATATACATTACTTTATTCATACACTGATGGATGCACTGCAGTTTTCTTCTGAAATTAAGTGACGGTATTTAGTTGGAAGGAGCATTTCTAGCTCCTCTTTCCATTGGTGTTGGTGGTCACCGTGTCAGCCAGGCTAACAAGCTCTGCTCCTCATTTCCTTGCAGTCATGCATGGACCATCTGTTAGCCCACTGATGGACCATCAGCACCTCCCCTAAATCCCCAAATTGGCGCAGGTGATGCTCTACGTTTACCGGAGATTGGACAGAGCAACCTCCCTCAGTTTGCTGGCTACAGTGCTGCTAGAGTGGTCCAGCTTTGGTTTCAGTAAGTGTGCGCTGTGGTCTCCTGTTAAGCCCCAAGCACAAATCCCATGCAGGACAGCTGGCCAGGCAGTGAGTCCCAACCCCAGCTGACCCAGGGGCTGGTCCTCGCCCATGTGATTTGCATTTCTTCCTACTGAACAGGGAAGGGAATAATCAATAAACACCTTGGCATTTTGTGGGAAAGCTTCAATAAAATAAAGTCTGTGAACATATTTTTATCCTGTAGGCTTTGCTTGAATAGATTTCAGCCGTTTGCTATAAGGTATGAATGAATCCTCTATGCTAACCTTGTGAGATAGGTATTATTATTGCCAAGTTACAGAAGAGAGAAGGGGCAGAAGTGCGAAAGAAGTGATTAGACACAGGATAACTCAGAAAAGCTGAAAGTACACCCCAGGTTTTTTAATATAAAATTGCACGCAGCTCCAATCTTTCCAATTTCCAGTCATATCAAATAAGCCTTCTATTCCAAAGCGAGGTACACATAAATTGCTCACCAGAAGTTTAAAAGCAACCTTTCTAGACTTAAAAATTATTTCAAACTAGAAGTACAGAAATACCCAAATGATTTTGTTCATTTGGAAACAGGTGGATAATAAAAACATTGATGAGGCATGCAAGTACTTTGTTTGAATTTATGCAAACTGAATTACTTAAGTGTTTTCAGTTCCATTACAAAAGAATATTAAAAACAATAAAAATTACTTAAATTTGTCATGCAAAGTCAGAAGAGTCTGACTGTATGTTTTTGTCTCTTTAAAAGCAGGTAGATATACGAAATGAGAATGTGGATGTCTACACTTTTTTCAGGCACTTAAATACTATCAGAAAAAGTAAGAGAAAGGGCTGACTTAATTTCTTACAGCATATTTTAAAACTACCTGGTTAGCAGTAGTTGGAAACCATGTAGAGCCAACACAGCTTGCTCACTGCGGCTGAAAATGGGGAAAGCAGTGGCTGATGCCCTCTCAGAAGCTTTCAAGAGCTAATACACGGTTCTAGCAGAAAAATCTTTCCATCATGTAAGGAAGCACTGCTCTACTCTAATAAGTGAACTGCAGCTTCTTTCATGTGTCATTTCTCTTTTTCTCTGTCTCAGCAATTTCCTCTTTGGAAAAGAAACACAATTTTTCTGCCTGACAAGTCAAAATTCAAGCAAGGGTTTTGAAAAATCAGCTTATGTTATTTCTTATATATCATATTGGTATCATATATCTAAATAACACCAGTTACAAAAATTCTTTAGGTGTCCTCAGTTAGTGTGGTTTGAACTGACTGCTTACACACCATCTCCCTTTTTCAGGATTTGCAGCAAGAGGAGAGTACTAGCTTTCCAGCTGGAACTCCAGGAGCTGGCAGTGTATGAATGCACTCATATTTTACGTTACATGTATACTGGCTTTCTAGGACTAAGGAGTAGTACAAAATCATCTGTGCTGCTGAAGAAAAACTAATGTAATTGTACACGTAGAATGGAAACACCAAGGGGGAAACAGTAATTGCACAGAATGCAATCACATGCTTAAAGGAAGACTGTCAGTCTTTTCGTGGCATTAGCTGTGCACAGCAGATGGCAAATCTTTCCACAGAATAATACTTTCAGAAGTAAATTTACAACCGATATTGGTATCTTTGTATCAGAATAGCCTGAACAAAACTTAGGAAATATTACCAAGCATCTTTATAGAATCACTGCAAGAAGTAAATGAAGGTAGAACATTGAATTTACCCAATCTTACATCAAGTTCCCAGATGCCCTAATAATCTGAGAAACAATTTTCTGTCTTTAGAGGTCCTGCACTGCATGCAATTTGGGGAGAGCTGAGAATCTGAACATTACTTTTATGGTTATAAATAGCAGAAAACCCATTCCCACACCCATTAGTGTGCTTTCTCTACACAGAAGTGAATCTCTCCGGAAATAGCAGTTGGTTATGACTCGTACAATAAGCATTTCCAAAATGTTCCAGCCTTGACAGATCCATAAACCTATATATGATAGCGTCCCCTTCCACTGAATTCTGAAAGACTATTTACTAATGACTCCATAAGGAACCTATTAGAAAGGCACTGATAAAAATTGAGGGCTAAAAGTAGCCACTACTTTTATTAAAATAGCTAATATTTTTTTTTAAAAAAAAAACAACTTCCCAACCATCACAGACTCCAAAGATTTCCACTCTAGAAAGGTCTGCTCAGAGGCAATTCTTTATACCTGTATATATATTGACATATGAAGAGAGGTATACGTGAATTGATGGACAGTGTGATGACTGACTGCTACTCAAATCCAGAGTCAGAATGTAAGATTTACAATATACTTGGCTCACAACTATACAATTTTCCTAAATTCCACATTATACCTTAATAGCTAAAATTAAGATTAAACTAACTTTTTTTTGCAGGTTTAAATAGTTTTACTCAGTCTTCTGATACAGCAGCAAGATGCAAATTTGAACATGACTATTATTTCAATTAAACAGCGACAATATCTTAATCAAGGACTCAAAAATCTGGCAGAGATGAGCCCTAGGTCTCACAAAAGAAATTCCAGAAAGTGAGCTATTGCTAGCCTTCGGCTTAAGATGCAAAAAAGGTTTTAAGATGCCAATATTCATTCGATTCCCTTTTAATTTCAATCTGCTAAATGAATCCGAAAAATCTAAAGTGAAACCATAACATCTGAACAATGTTTTCAAGATTATTTTTTTTCTTGGGGATATGCTAATTTCTTTCTCATTTCTCTTCTTTGCAACTTCTGACATTTAAAGGACAATTTTAATGCTGTTTAAGAGAGTTAAGATGCTAATTCTGATGGCAAGCAATGTCTTTCATATCTCACACTAACACTTAAATTAATGAAGGGTTAGTAAGCAGCAGGAAACTTTATTAGGTTTTTCAGTGGTGGCCCATCAACAGAAAGAAAATACTTCAAAAAGCACAAATAATTCAAAATCACTCCTTTTACTAACACAATCTGTAAGCATTCCAGCTGACATAAATAATTGCAAGACCTAATTAACTATTAAATTATTTCTGCAATAAATTAAGGTACCTCAATTTGCACAGATGTGAGCTATGCCAGCTTAAAATTGGTTGCAATGGTTATGAAACAGTGCCCATCTTAACAACTTGACTGTTTTGGGATCAATTACCAAAAAAATCTTTTGGGTTTTGTAGGAACTGCAAAAATAATAACTATATTCAGAAGGGCTTTATATAGGTAGAGGTAGCTTTATGGTTGCCAAACCTTTCCATGTCCTTCCCCATCCGAAAAGGCCTTGAGTGAAGAGAGGAAATTTGCCCTCAGACTGCAGCCAGATCTGCCAGAACCAGGGCAATGTTTAGCCCCTTTGACTATAGTTTAGGATTGTTAATTTCATATATTTCAAGTAAATTGGAGCTTCTTAAGACATCAGACATGAGCAAATCCCAAATCCTTGTGATTTTTAAGAGGTACATCAATAGAATACAGTTGTAGTTTATTTTGTCATCATTATGTTCAATCACAGGGACAGAGATCAAATGCATTTCAGTCAAAGACAAGTGATTTGCTGCTGTAAAAAGGTAACCATTAGCCTGAGAGACAATCAGGTTAAATTAAACATGAATTTCACAAAAATGAAATTATATACCTTGATTTAAAGTTGTCAGGTGGCATCAATTCCAGTGTATGTGCTGGTCCATACAAATTAACTACAAACAGCTTTATTGTTGGATTTGTCTGACCTGCCTTTGAAAAAAAGAAAATAGGAGCTTTAGAGGTACTGAAACAGTGACAGCTAAACAGAATCAATCATTAACACAAGTCAATAACATCATAATAAGAAATTATAGCAATCTAAAAATCTGAAACGTTTAAAAAATACTTTCACTCCCATATGAATCATAGTTGGAATGGGTCTAGTGGAGGGCCACAAAGATGATTAGAGGGATGGAGCACTTCTCCTGTGAGAACAGGCTGGGAGAGCTGGGGCTGTTCAGCCTGGAGAAGAGAAGGCTCCAGGGAGACCTTAGAGTAGCCTTCCAGTATCTGAAGGGGGCTACAGGAGAGCTGGAGATGGACTGTTTGTCAGGGAGTGCAGTGACAGGACAAGGGGTAACGGTTTTAAATTGGAAGAGGGGAGGCTTAGATTAGATACTAGAAAGAACTTCTTTCCTTTGAGAGTGGTGAGGCACTGGAACTGGTTGCCCAGAGAAGCTGTGGATGCCCCATCCCTGGAAGTGTTTAAGGCCAGGCTGGATGGGGCTTTGAGCATGGTCTAGTGGGAGGTGTCCCTGCCCATGGCAGGGGGCGTTGAAACTTGATGATCTTTAAAGTCCCTTCCAACTCTAACTATTCCATGATTCTATGACAGTTAACAAATGAAGCATTAATTGAGTAATTCTTTTACTGCCCCTTACTGATGGCAGACCTTCCTGTGCAGAGCAACACCTAAAAGTGGTATGGGCCAGTTCAGTAAAGTCAGCTGCCAAAACACAGCCTAAACCAGCAAAGTCTTTTCCAGACACCATCTTTCCTTCTTCCAAAAAGCCATCCTATATCTGGGATAACATTCCTCCTCTTCTTCCTCTCTCTTTATCGTTTTTCCCCAGTCTTCCCTCCCTGGCTTGCTGAGATGGAAAACCTATTTTTGGTCATGCTCAGGACCCAGCTGCTTTGGCAGGCTGGCTCTGAGAAAAACAAAATGTTTCTTGTTGCTAGAGGAGAGTAAAATGGCAGTTTGATGTAGATCCACTGGGAAGAGTCTGATAAATCCTAAGGATCTACAGGAAGACAGGATTTGTTCTTCTCCCAGTAACATTACTCATTACTAAGGAAGGCTCCTGAGATGAAGAGAAAAGACTGGAGACAGATGGCAAGGCTCTGCAGGGCTGGCTACTGGTCCCACATCCCTGTCCTACCCACATCATATTCAAGATTCTTTTTTATATAAGTCACAGGAGTCACACAATATACTACCCTTGGGATATGGGGGATGTCTCTTAGTGAGGATGACTCCAATTAATATTTAAAGGATAAGGTAAAATCACTGACACCACAGATTTAATCATAATAAACTGCAAAGCTGTATGTCTGGCTTTTCACAGGGGTATTCAGAAATGCAAAATAGCTTGGCTGAAATACACCCACAAACTCCCTTTAGATATTAGACTTCTGTCAAAATACAGTCTGAATGCTGTAACCACTCACTTCTGAGTGGTGTGGGGGACAAGAAAGTGGCATTTGTGTATTTTTACTAATACCAAAAGAAGTTTCGAAAATTAATTTGATTAGACTCCTGGAATTATGATTATTTTTTCATAAAAAGTTTTCCATTTGCCTCAAAAACAATTTGGTCTTTCAAACGCATCCTTTGCATGAACATAGCTTACACAAATGCAAAACTGTGGAAGAAAACCAGTGGAAGCCCAAGTCCTCAGGACACAGCTGCAGTCTACTTCTATCCTCTGAACCTGATATTGACTCCATAGTGGTATCCCCCCCGGGGGAGGGTTGCCATGAGTAATGACTATCCAGCATGAACAGGAGATGTAGAGATCCAAAAGCGTGCCATCACAGCAAGCATGGCTAGATCCATGCAAGCCATGATGAACATGATGTGCAGAAGTGCAGCACTACTCCAGCTCTGGAATCACCAGCCCCACTCTGGCCACGTCAGAACCCATCATGGGCTGCCAGCCTGAACTGCTTTCCCTTCAGGGATGTACAGCCCCAACCTACTGTCTCTGATACGAGTATCCATGGTGTGTCCTACTGTGTGTGCATGCATCAGAGCTAGAACTCTGCAGTGGTTGTTTCTAGCACCATACAAAGTCTGTCCCTATCTGGGGAGGTGCCATGGTCAGTGGGGCAAACAGCGAGCACTCCTGGAACTTCCAATGGACTCGGGCAACCGAAGGTGGTTTTTCTACCCGAGTAGAAAACTCTCTCCCTCAATAGTGAAGAGCCTCAACTCCTTCACCAATCAGGGTCCTCACGACAAACTGAATAGCCTAGATTTGTATGTATCAAATATATCAAACACTTGTATGGTAGTGCAAGATCCTTTAAATTGAAATCTTTGTCCTCAATGCCTTTAACAGAATTCAAACTTCCCTTTTCACATTTTCTTTTTAAGAATACGGTCTCTGTGTATGACATCTACACAGATACGCATGTTCCAGCATTCACAAACACATGAGTTTCATTTTATTTATTAATCACAGATAAATTTTTCTCCAATTACTTCATTCTGTAATAAAGACCACACTTTTTCTTTTTCATTTCTGTTGCTATATTACAAGCTTCATTACCAATTAATGATGTTTAACAGGTTGCTAAATTGGCATTAAAAGGAGACATTAAATAAAGATGTTTTTTCATTTAATGAGATTACTTACTTGACATAGTATTGTTTACCACTTCTATGCTGAATTGGTAATGAAACTGAATTTTTCATTTCTTGTTCACAAAGTTGACTTCTAAAAATATTCCTTATTTTTTTCTTTGCCCTGATACTCAAGGTCTTTTGCTAATGCAAGTTTGTAAACTACCTCAAAAAATGCTGTTAATTCATTATTTCAGAGTGTGCTTTTATAGCACAAATAAATCATATTTATATGACACAGGATATTGTTTCTTAGTGCCTGGCACAGTCTAACTGTCCATCCACATTAAGAACAAAGGGTCATCTCCAATATCAGTCAGTAGCAAAAGTACGGTAATAGTACCAGTTTCTATAGCCCTCGATGAACTTCCTCTGAAACATCAAAGGAGTTCCATGTACACAAACCTGCATATCCCTGCCAGAAAAGGAACTCAGGTTTTTGAAACCACATGCAGGGGATGGATAAACTGATGACTTGAAAGATAATAACAGTGCAGGAGCTCAGCACAAAAATGACAAGTAGGGAGACACCTAATCAGGAAATCCCCAGAAAATAAGCAGTGATTTCAGACATTACCCCTGCCTGGGCTGCTCTGTCACTTTCCAACAGGAATCTAAAAGCTCTTCTCTAAATTTTGTTGTTGGTGGTGTTTTGTTTTGTTTTGGTTTGGTTTTTTTGGTGTGTGTGTGTTCTGATGTCCAGGAGAAGATTTTAACGTGGCTTATCTTATCCAAGGCCAGTCTTTCACACTTATTAATAAAGCATAATTGACTGAGATTTATACAACTCCTTGCACTACACACACAGTGTGTATGACTCCAGTGCAGTTATGACTATCTTTTTTACTGTGCCGCCCTTCAAATATATTACCCTTCTCTCAGAAGAGGTGGATTGATTTTACCAAGCTATATATCAATGATGAATTTACTACAAAACAGTCTGTCTGCTCTTCCCTCACCCGATAGTTTCTTTCTACCACAAGGTATTACAATCTGCTGGGGAAAAAAAAAAAAGTAATTAATACTTCCTGAAAAGCAACATGAACAAAATCAGCCTCTGTTACTGTCTAGAAACATTCCTTCCATATCGTTGGATGCTATAACTGAAAAAGGAAGAAAAGGTGGGGGGCTGAACTCACACTCATCTTACCTTAGGATATGGATACTGCTTTCCTTTTGGATATAGACCTCCAGTAAACCGGGGAATAACCATGTTCGGTACCATAGAGTCATTTATGGTCAGGAATGCCAGTCTTTCACCATCTGGAGACCACCAGTGGGCAACGTGAGAGTGAAGAAGTTCCTCTGCAAAATCAAATCTCCTTAGGGTCCACAAAAATAACTGTCACATAGCTTGCAGTTCATTCAGTTGGCACTGATTTGTTCTTTCCATGTCTACTAGAAACTACTTTGTTGCAATTCCAGTAATTTCACGTTATTTTGAGCTGAATGTTTGGATAACAAGGCATATCCATATCAAATGATCAAACTTTAACTTTTTTCTGCACATGAATACTTTCATTGACGTCAATAAATCATTTAAACGTGAAAGACGATTGTTGCTGTCGTATCTCTACTTCTATTGTATTCCATTAGATGTGTTTAACTAATTTTTTAAATTATTTGGACAATGTTATGAAACAGGTTTTTTTAGGATTGTCAACCTTTTATTTTTATTTTTTCATTTTAATATAAAACTTGAATATACCCAATTTACACAATTTCTCTGGGCTGTGGCATCTGGTAATGTGTAGATCCTCACATGTGATATTTATATAACATCTTTGGAGTGCAATATTTTGGCTTTCTTGTCTCAGTCTAATGGGCAGCTTTAATTCTTTGAAAGTTCAGTTATTCTGCAATGTAACTTCTTGGAAATGCTTACAAAACTATTTTTATCCAAAATGTATTTCATTTCCAAATGAAGTGTCATTCAATGTTTTCTTATATTTATTGTCAGCGTACTTCATATCCGAAAGAAACAAAATGGAAACAATGAAAGAAGCAGCAACCAGACTCCTGGAATCCCAGCAAAGCAGCTCCTGACCAATTCCAAATTCACCCTGTGTGTGTCTTCTGTCTATCATTTCTGAAAAGACTTAGATTTTTTTGCATGTTATGAATTTCATATGTTGGCTTGTTTGGCAAGAAATTTGTATTAAAATTTGAAGAATTTTGCCATAAACCAAACTGAGAATAGTATACTAATGGAAACAAAGATATGATTTCATACCTAATTTAAGAGCCTACCTATAAAACTACTTAAGTTGTCTATGGAGACTCTCCAAGATGCTAATCAGATCCCAAAAGTTTTAAAATGGCTTAATGGCTCAAATTATCTAAGGTTAGGTGCAATGAAGCTGGGAACTATATTCAAAGTCATATATTCTGTGTCATGCTTCTCTCCCCAGCTGGATAATTAAACCCTTTCACACAAGAGAACAGCGGAGAATGAACGGTGAATATCAGATAGCAAAAATCCCAATTGTGTTTGTTTTAAAATATTACTGTTTGCATTCAAACAAGGTTATTCACACAAAGAAAAGCTATTCCCAAATGCTAGTGCAAGGTAAAATGCTAATAACAACCTTATGCAAATGATAACAGAAAACAAATGAGGTCAAAGGGGGAACAGTTCTCAATTCAACTGAAAGTCTCTTAACTTCAGCTGGACAATATTCAGCCTACTCAGCTTCTGATGCAGCTAAAAACACCACTTAAAGTGGAGGAGTGCTCTAATTTAAACAATGGTCAATGGGAAAGAAATAATATATTCATCCATGCCAAAAGACACTGACTGTTTATCCTCCAATGTATACACAGAGAATTCCCTTTTACCTTGACCTAAATTATGTATTTTCTGGAGAACAGCTCACTGTCTCCATGCATCCCTGGGAGCCCAAAGAGTTCTCTGTAAATCAGGAAATGCAACAGCTATTTGGGCCAGGGATTAAAAAAAAGCTTGGAAAAGAATGGAAAAAATCACTTAAGGAAGGCTTTAGGACACACATCAGGAGGAAGGCTTTGGGATGCATATCACCTCTCACACCATTTCAGAAACTTCCCACTCCCAGAATGGACACCTTTTGCTTTTGGCAGTAACCGATGTGGAGGTATAAGATATCATGACAAATAAGTCACGAAAGATTTGAAGAATATGAAGTGCATATAAAATTATCTTCCATACCAAAGATGTCCTTAAGTTTTGAAATATGCCACCACATTAAAACATTTTAAAACATTAATCGAAACCTTGAAAGTGGGTAATTACCAGACATGGACATTTATATGGCTAAGGGATGCAAACTACCCTTCTATTTTCAGAGTTTACTTGGGCAGAGATATTAAAAAATCCCTAGTCTGCTCATGACTTCGGAAACACCGTGAGTTATGGATAGACCATTTCTAGGGGACTCACCGAGGTTACTTGCTGTATGGCACACCACCATTCCTGAAAAACACTCTGTCTTGCAAAACTCTACATGCAGGAAGTTATATACTTCAGGTAACCAAGTATTTAACATGAAGTTATTTATCTATAAAATTCATGAGTCCTACAGAAAAAATAACTGAAATGTGTATTGACTTTAAGCTCTTGTCCCAAACTGGATAATCCGTTCTCTTTTTTAGTTTTTTGTTTGTTTGTTTTTTATTTATTATTATGTTAAAAGCATTTTGAGTGCAGAAAGAACCAACACACCAACCACCAAGGCTCAAAGAGAGACACTGGTAAAGAAAGAAGTGAGGCACCGGGTGATACCATCTTTGATCAGCTTTTGCTATGTATCCAGCAGAAATAAGGGAATGTATCCAATTCTGCTTGTACACTATGATTCTTCTGTACCTTCTTCTATTAGGATGTTTTAACTGTAAATAGATTGGCATGATCTGTTCACACAAGCAACAAACTGAGTCCTTTCCCTCCTCATTTATGTTGCAAACCCAGAATAGCTCCAAAGCTATGAATGGAATTATTCTAGATAAGCAAATCATACAGGGTGTTCAGTTTTATTTGAAATGGCAGCTGCGCTGAAGTTGGCACTAAAATTCCATATCAAGATTACATACTACCTATTGTTCCTGATGTATTTGATACATTCTGGTTGAAAATAAATTCCTCTTTCTCAGAAAATATTGTTATATGTAAAAGAGCAGTCAATACGAAGTATGAATAGATACAAAAGCAATCTTGCAAGAAAATGAGAAAGCAAAGAAGCAAGACCAACCTTAGTATTTTCTGAAATAAATAGATTTGTGTTGTTGGGTCTGTACAAGACTCATCTGTTTTAATAAACAGATATATTTTTCGGGCTTACCTTCATATAACCAGTCTGCAATTCCATTAAAAATAATTCCTTCTTTTCCTGAAGATGTCAGGCGCAATGAGCTACTCTTTACATCAGGCTGATAGTAGATGTTATTTTCAAAAATATAAATCTGGATGAGGTAAGAGGAATGGAGAGAAAAAAAGAACATTTTGGTACATATAAATGAATGTTCAGCAATGAATACGTAATTTCCTCAGGCTCAGAACAGTCTACAGAATATTTCAGCATGAGTTTTCACCAACATTGGCTCCATATTTCCTTTCATTATCAATTTGGACAAACTAAGCAAACTTTTAATACTTATGGCAAGCCAAACTCTTCCTTTGAAATTTTCTTCTCAGTTGGAGTGTTTCTATTCACTTTAAGACATATTATTGCATTCCTCAGAATCATAGAGGAGACAATTTTTGTAACAGCTGAATGGATACAGAAATATTCCATTAATTCCATTTTATCTAATAAAATCATCTGGCTTTCTAGCTGTGAAATTAGACCCAGTTCTGCAAGTACATACGGCACAGTACACACATCATAAGTGTAATTTACAGCTTTATATCATGGTGTGAGAACTTACTGGAAAAGCAGAAATAAATAGCAGACTGCCATTAACTTTTCCCAGCTTGCTGACACTATTTCTGACTCTGACACACAAACATTTTAGCTCGAGTGTGCTCTACAAAATAAATATACTTTATTTTCAAGTCTGGGCTTCTCCACGTTCTCCTGTGAGTAATGGTCCAAACAGACAGTCCTTTCCTCCTTCACTGCCAGTTCTCAGCCTTCTCTGCTTTTCTTTCCCTGCTCACTTTGTTGCAAAGGATTTCAAGTGAAGTCATTTTGTGAGACTGAACTCCAGGATCCATTACAAAGTGCAGTGAAAGAAAGATAAAAGGAAAAAAATCCCAACAAACCAACTTTGGAAGAGTATGGGGTTGGTAAAAAGGGCAGAACTACAATGATGATGAGGAAGTTTTATGATATGGGAATTCCTATGTACTCAGACGTATGCCACAATGGGCTCCATGTCTGCCTTTCTCCTATCAGCCAGGAGACCTGTGAGCATTTCACTGCAACCCAATTCAGGTAATGTGTTTCCCCAGAATTCTTCATTGGCCCTATTGTTCCCAGTCCCTTTCAACAAGAAACAAACTTCAGAGATACTAACAAGTCAAATCTACAGATGGGTATTAAAAGCAGAACCACAGTTACTAGCATTTCCAGTAGTAATGCTCTTAATCATTTCTGTCTATACTCCTGCATACCTCATTTTCGTGAGTCTTCAATGCCTGTGACTAGACTCTTATTTTAGCTATAATCGTCTCAGAGTTCTAGCCTTTTTTCTTACTTTATTGCTAAATTACAATGGCCACACGTGCTTTGCACAGCTTAACAATGGAATCAAACTAATATCACTGTTATGCACCAAACTTGACTCACACTAAGAAAATGCAGCTATCAGCGCTAGAGGAGCAAAACAGCACAAAAATTACTGTTACATGATTTCATCAATGTGGATTGATGTACGAAGTCTCAGGGACTGCTAACATGAAGTGAATATATTTCTACCAAAGGCCATTTTAAAAGGCTAGTCATTTATCATTCTTCTCATACTTTTAGGATAAACGACATATGGGAAAATACTAACCAGAGAGCAACGTATTATTATCACTATTACTGCTGTTCTCTGCTTCTAAATTACCATATGAAATAGATTTCCCTGTAAGTCCCCAAACTAATGGCATTTCTTGATTCTTAACAGGAGCTGCTTCATGATTGCTACTGCACAAAGCAATAAAGCTGAGGTTTTTTCATACCACAAGCAGTGTAATGATTTTGACCATTGCTGGGAATCAAAGGTGACTTGGAACAAAGTTCTTTATGGTCAGAAATTCAAAACTTAGCAGTGAGTTCAAAACTGAAGTAAAAATAGTTGATCCAGTTAGAATACTCTAAAATGTACTGACCAGTAGTTACATTTATAGTTTTATAATTACTACGTGCTACAGTTGAGAATTTGTAGGAATATGATGTATGACCCAGCATTAACATCAAGAGAAAGCATAGATTAGAGAAAGCTGGACATATCAAGCTTCTGAAACAATATCAATGAACACTCCTTGTCAATGTATATTTCCACATTAAAAATATACTTTTTTTTTTTTTCCCCTAAGGTAAAAGAAACACATACAAGTAGTAACAAGGCATAGTTATTTCATAACCAAGAAAACCAAAATAATTTAGCCAAGCACTTGCTATTTAAAATGAAATAAAAATATTGCTATCATACTAAATAACAGATAGCATAAGGTGGAACCACACTATTGACTCTTGCTTAGTAAGAAGTAATTTCTTATAGCTGACAATCTCTTCGTATATAAACAACTGCTTTTAGGAGATTACAAAAAGCCTACTTGATCAAATGATTCTATTTTATTTAAGCTTCTTTAATTAAATGAGCTCAATCTAATTCAGTTTTGAAGATCAGAAGTATCATTTTTCCTTCTCTCCCCCCTTCTCAGGCCAGTTTTAGCTTTACTGGTGAAGGTACCCATAGTATCTAGTCTCTGCAGTGAAAAAATTTCATTTAAGGCCATCGTTGCCAGTCAAAGTACAGGATTAAGAAGTACTTGTTCTATGACTCAACCATAAAAAGGTCTTTAATCCTGTTATTACTAGTTAGCAGGCATTGCTAATTCCATTTGACACATTTCAGATAAGTAAATATCTCAGAAGGAATACTCACTGTTGTGCCACTGACTGCCGGCTTCCTCAGCTTTATCCCCCATTCATTTCCTAAAGCAGCTTTGTCTTCCCTCCTCGGCCACCCTCTGAACATCCCCACAATCCTCTTAGTCTATTCTGTCATCCAAAGTTTCCTTTCTCCTCTCATCACTTGTAAAACGTGTTCTTTCAACTTTGAAAGCTACCCAAGAACAAGTTTTTCTTGAAGATATGGATTGGAAAACTTTTAAGTTCTTGAAAAACTTCAAAGCTACCCAGCTGCTCTCACTCTAGAAAGCCTCAAGCTCATTCCTTTCTTGAATTTAAGATTAAAGATGATGAATTTATGTTCCTTTGCAAAACATTTATGAAATACAACCGCTCATGTTCCTCCACATAACTAAACAGCACGTAAATGCACATCGATGATTTAGGGTTGGCACACCAGCAAGTATCACTCTGCACTGCCTGCAGCATTTTGAAAGATCAATATCCTCATGCTGGAGGCTATAAAAACATCTTAGAAAGATTCACCACCATGGTTAGTCATTTAATTTCATCTATAATTTTGAATATTTGTTATATTTCAGGAGGTGCCATTTTCCACAGAAAGCCCACAAACTGTTCCTGTACCCACAGGAATGGCTTTGGGTATATTTTCTACAAGGATGCTGCCTCACCCCTGTATTCCCGACCAGGCCAAGGTGCTCATCTGTAATTAACTCCTTCATCTCTTGGAAATAAGGATTTGGAGTTAAAATGTTGATTTCTGCAGGAAAACAGTGGAGTTGTTACAGGAGTGATGACATTATCATGAAGGCTACTAGTCATGGCCCAAGATGCTCTTTGCTTTGCTCTCTGTAAATCCAAGCTGGGGATTCAATTAAGCACAAGTACTTTGAGTACCTATGAAAACCAATCTCTCACATTACTGTCAGAGCAACACAACCGAGACAGACACTTCTAAAAGGCACGGCCATGGTGAATTCTTCCCAGTATAGCTTTTATAGTGTATAAATGTGCCTCATATATAACTAAAACCACTGGAATTGTAGTAAATTACCACTTGAAACTGCTTTTGTGCACAAGATTGTGAATAGATCTTGCCTCTTTTTTCTAATATTTGCACATACAAGACCAACAAGTAGCCAAGTGATTTGGCTTTGTGTCCCTCCGAAATAGCTGTAAATAGAATAAGCGTGTGCACAACAACTCTGGTTTTACTAGAGAGCTGTGAAGTTGGCTTCTTGTCAACACCTGAAAAACACCTAAGTTCCTTTCCTTCATAAATTTTTTGCATACTTGCTCAATTTAAACGTTGCCACCAATGCTTTCTGCTGAAAACACTGTCTGTTGCAAACTCCTTACTTTATGCTACACTGAAAAAATATTTCCAAGCTTTTATTTGAGAAAAACACAAAGACTAGATGGAAATTTTTATTTTGAGGGTGGCAGCTGCTGCTGCTGCTTATTTGCAGTACAACAATACACAGAAGCTGAATTTATGAGCCACAATTTGGTTTTAAAAATTGAGTGAAAGTAAAAGCAAGGGGATGGGAGAGAACTCAGACTACTACTTTTCCTACAATAGAGACTTAAACTCTCAAATACTGCAAGGCAGAAAGAAAATAATAGCCCTGAGAGAAGAATTATTAATTAAAAAAAATTAAAAAAAAAAAAAAGCTTGCAGCAGAATCTTGCAAATAAATGCAACTAAAATCTCAACTCCAGTAAATAAAACTAAACATGTGGCCAAAGGTTTCCAGGGTGAGGACTTCACATACTTCATCACTTTGTACACTGTGTTTTGGGCAATGTCACACAAACCAAAAACTTCCCTTGCTAGTCTATCTACACTCAGGCATTTGGGAGCATGTAAAAGTAAAAGGGCTCTTCTTAATATACACTTGGGTCTAATTATTACATCATGAGTACTAAAATGTTGACTGTAACTACTGAATCTTCCAAAACTTCTAAAAGAGGAGTTGCTAACTGTGTATCAGACAGGTATTCTCATGAATACATCACTGGCTTTGTGCCCAAAATGCTTTCACAGCTTTCAGGCATGACGATAAGAAAATAAATTGAAAAAGGCACAAAGTGGAACCAGGCTATGCCATCTCATATAAAAATTATTATCAAGCTTTTTTTAACCTCTTCTCACCACCTATTTCCCAAGTGCTTTTAGAGCATTTAAACTTATTTTTTTTAGCTAAGACACTTAGCTAATAATGCCGTAAATGAGGATAAATATAAAAATCTACAACCTTCAAAATCATTTGACTTCTTGTATTCTTGTAGATCTTGCACAGCTAATGACATCAAGACTTAAACTGAATGAAGAAAAAAAACACAGCATTTCTTTAATTACTTTATTAAGTTTTTTCTAATTAATTAAAAACATCTGCAAGAATGCTTTGGATTAGTGAGAGATTAGTTCTTGATAATGATCACATTTATTTCAACTGACTGTGAAGAATTTGAGGCTCTGCTTGCTCTGATGTTCTGCCTACAGCACTAATCCTTCTGCTTCTTTTGCATCTGTCAGCCTCGGATCTCATTTTTCAAAAACCTTCTTCTAAATTAATTTCTTCCAAAACACTTATTTATTGTTTGCAACATGTTTCACAATCACATGATTTTATTTCAGGCTGAGGTCTTAAGCTGAGCACCCAGTCCAAGCAGTTAGTTCCATATGGCAGACAGCTGTGAAAACACAGAGACATCTAATCCCAGAGCTGAACGGTAAACCCAGTGCCAATAGCTGAAGAGGCCCCCTGTGCATCTTTAATCATTTCAAACACTACAGGCAGAGGAAAGCTGCTAAATTACAGAAAAATACTCCACTTTTTACCTTTAGGTGCTCCATGGAAGCCTTCTGCATGGGCATATCCACACTCAATCTCTCCTCTGATTGCAGGGTAGGGCATCAGCAACAGCTTATGCTTTTTACTCACTAGCTGGGCAGCAGCAGTAGTTTGCCTGGAGCTAGTGGAGGTCATCATGAGGTGGCTTGCCCTGTGCAGAAGCAGTCAGTGTCTGCGGAGCAGGGCTTTTGAGTTTTCCACCAAAGTAGGGGCAACTTCTCTATCAGAGGTTGCCACCAGCCAGCTAGCCCTAGCAGTTGAGACAAAGTTGCTACCACATATTGCTAGGTCCTAGAAATTCATCCAGACATCAAAGTTCAGACTTGTGTATACATTCAAAAGCCTGGTTTTCTTCAGGTGGAAGAGAAAAGGCAAATCTCTCTCAAACCTGATGTTACAGAGGTAGATTTATCAATCCAGCATGAGTCCTTTCTCTACCTTATGCATGGATAAACTAGTTCGCTTGCCATGCAAGAAGTTCTTAAAACAGATTACACAAACACTAACCATACAGGTATAATGTATTGCCACTGCTGCTCCCCAATATGAGAGGGAACCATCTCAGATCTAGAAGCAACACTACTTGTTCGTGTCATGCTTGCCCAAGGCATGTCTCCCCACTCTGTGCCACAATCAGGTACTTGTTGGCTTGTGTCACTCTTTTTAGTGTAGTGTCGCCACAGTTTAAAAGCCACAAGAAGGTACAGCTGTCCTATAAGGCACAAGTTTGTAGATCTCTAGACTAATATTTCCACATTATATGAAGTGATAGCAGAGATCACTAGCAACTAACAAATAAAACAGAGGAAAATCAGTTAGCACAGCCTTTAAAATTGTCATGAAATTTATCACAGGGAAAACTTGGACACATATCCAATAATAGTCAATATAACAGGGACTTATTTTCCTAACTTAATCAGTGAATCTTTCTAATTAATCCTCCAGAGTTTGAGCATGGCAGATTTGTTTGAATTCCTGATTGATACCATCAGCACAAATGCATTTTGCCATCAATAGTAATGCATAACGCAAACTTCAGGTGTCAGTGGGCTTTGCAGTCATGATTTATCCTTACGTAAATTTTAAGAGTTCCTAAAATTAACTTTTCAAGATAAAAAAGAGAATACCCAGAATCGAGCATCTTATCTTGAAGGAAAGGAAGAAGGAAAGGAAGAAGGAAAGGAAGAAGGAAAGGAAGAAGGAAAGGAAGAAGGANAAATGGTGGAGTGTGACTGATGGCCTGGTTTGTCAGTACATAGCCTCATCAGGACAAACACCTAGTTAAGGAAGGTGCTAACGAAACTCTAAAGCTCCTGAGCAGATACAGCTAGAAAAGAAAGAAAGAAGGCATCTGTATCAATGCACTTTTTGTTAAAAAAATATAATCCAAAAATCAAGCACTGGTCTCTTCCCATGCAGGTGAATGTCATACCTGTGAACCAAGGAAATCATTAAATTTATCCACAGACTCCCTGACCAACAAATATTTAAATAACTATTCCAACTTGGAACAGCTTCAGCACTCCCACTTAATACCCCAGAGAACATGACAGCCTTTATTACCTTTCACATAGTCTTGTTGTAGCTCATATTCCCTAAGACATTTCTGATTATGCCCAGAAGGAGACCTTCAGGCATTCGGGAAATGCTGCTGCTGCAGAACTCCAACAGTTGCTAATGACAGTGCTAAAGCTGTTGACCTAAAGCATCTTCAGGCAGCCCATCTCTGGCTATATTTCTGTGTGACCTTGGCAAGGACACACAGTTCACCACTCTTTGGACAGGTGTCTGCAGAGCCCTAAGGTTCTACATAACAGACCACTCAACTGCATTTTTTGCTCTATGCAGAGGGGTAAGTATTTTTACTGATGCAGAAACAAGTGTTGTCCTGTACACCCACACAGGCAGTCTGGCTAACCAATGGACTCTACCATCACCATGGCCGATAGCTGAATCTCAGCACAGGATCTATCAGACTTCCTCATTTCCTAAGCATACGGCAAAATTCCATCCCTTCTTCTTGTGAGACTGCCAGCTAATTAGTTGGATAATTAATTCTTCAAAAGCTTCAAGATGTTTTTTCCATCTGGGCTCGCCTCTTACAATTTGTTCTGTCTCCTGTCTTACCATACATTAACCAGGGCCAAATCCAACTGCCCTTAGTCAGACCAGTCGATAAAATTTCCGGATGAAATATGTTCTCCTGTTAACAACTGTTAATACAAATAAAATCAGCTATTCATTAGACAGAAGAAAGTAAAATAAAGAATACTTCCTTAGTCACTCAGCAAATTTTGTAGTGTGCTCTTCAGAGATCAAACCGGTTTGAGGTACAATACTAAGTTGGTACAGCACTCTTTTGCAGTTGAACCCCATACTGGGAAGAAAAAGATCATCCCATGACATGCAGCAGCTGTATTTTTCCTGGTCCTGAGTTCATGTGGGAACATGAAGCAGAACTCAACACACAGCAATGAGGGAATCACAGAATCACTTCAGTTGGCAAAGACCCCTAGGATCATCAAGTTCATTAACCATTAACCCAGCATTGCCAAGTCCACCACTAAACCATGTCCCTAACAGTGAGAGTAACTTTTTATGCTACCTAGACCACGGGTAAAGGAGTACAGTTTAAGTAGCTTTCATACAGCCAGTTTAACCAGCAGGTAACTAACAGCTAAATCCAAGAGTGAAAGATACTGGCACAGAGCCCTCACACATAAACATTATGAGGAAAAATTTAGCTTGAAGCTAAGCAGATTGATCAGAAACTTGTTTGGTGGTGTTTATGCTTCATGATCAAATATATGCGATACATACATATTATATATATCCAAAGAGATGATGTTCTTAATTTCTTGAACATTGTGCTGCTCCACATGCAAAGTTCAGCACAAACATGTGATCTTAAATAAACAAATAGGTGGTATCTTAAGTAACATAATTAATTTTTAAATTATTTTTAAGTGATTTTTAGAAAAAAATAAGTGTTTCCAATTCTTATTGCTGTTTTCAACACATTATAGAAAATGCAGCTATCTATATACTTCCTTTGATTTGCAAATGATATTGGAATGATGTCTGGATTGTAGGAAAAAATTAAAATCAAATCCTTACATCCACATGGAAACAATTTTGTTGTGGTTTTTCAACACTTGCTGTCAAGACTGAAAGTTTGGTTTTCATTTAAGTACTTAACATATTTGTTACCACTTTCTGGCTGACAGAACTGAAAACTTTTACAAATAGCTCCACTTCAGCAACTTACAATTAATTTTCACCAATTAAAAAGAAATATTGCAAATCAGCCATAGTATCTGTCTATGAATCACCATTGCAAATGAAGACCTGGGTTGGCATCTTCTCGACCACCATTCAACAACCTCTAAAGCCCTGATAGACACATTTTTTTTCCAGTGGAGCCACTAATTACGCTACTTGCAGTCACAGTGAAATGTCCTTTCTCTTCTTCAGGTCCAAACTGAACAAATGTTTTCTTGTCATCTATTTCCCTTACTATATCCCTGAGACTTACAGACTTAAATTGCAATTGCCAGACCATTATTATACCCACTGCTACAGAAGATGAGTACCCCTTTCTGCCCTTTTCCCTTGCCAAAATCTCATTTAGTTGAAGCAGCTTCTCACTGAAGAACAAGGTGCACCTAAGATTACATGCTTTGTGTGTCAATGCAACAACAGTATAACTGCTATTTTCTTTTTCCTTCTCACAATAAAAAAAAAAAAAAAAAAGGAAAAAAAAAGTCTAATTTTTGGAAGAAAACAAGTTTCTAACATCATCAAGAAAAAAATGGGCATACAGCATTACATAGGAATGTTGTTTATTATACCCAGTTCGAAGTTTTTTGATAGCAATCCAAACCTTCTGAGTCTATACCAAAGCTCCTTTATGGTCAAGGACCATAAGCGCATGCTGCAGTGAGCCACAGAAACCCTTCATGTCTCCATTTCATTGCAGGAAAGAGGTGGCTTTTCCTGTGTTCTGTGATGCCATTTGGCATGTTTGCACCTACAGCTTGAGACTCAACACCCATCTTCAACATAACTCTACTGAACAAAGTGCTGGCACAGTGGTCACTCAGACTGCTTGTGGGCTGTGTGCATGGTAAGAATGAGGGGTACACCACTAATCTTCCCATTACAATGCTCTATATGTGGGTGTTTCTCAGTTAGGTGTTGCTTTACTGTTCGGTACACATGAAAATGAGATCTATTGTATACAAAATCACTCGGAAAAATTAGATTTCTTGGGGGTACTTTGAACATGTTGGAAAAGTAGCAAGATAAAAGGTCAGTATTTTCTATTCTCCCTCACAGTAATAAGCTGTGGAAGAAGACACATGGTAATGAACATATGACACGTTGGGACTCAAGTAAGATGCACGGTGAAAAACTATTACCCAAAAGAGAATGCATTTCACTGGTGTGACTGATTATTCTGCTGATTTCTTTCTTACAGGTCCTGCAGCGACCTCCAGAACAAAAGAGAATTGCTATATTTTGGAAAGTGGCTTATAAAGCTTTTGTAACTGTAAATTTTGGAAGGTTAGAGTATTTATTAGTGACTTTGTCAGTTAAAATTACACAGACTTTTTACATACACCCCCCCGCCCCCCTCCTCAATCTTACAAATTTTCTATTTAGATCTCATACGTCACAGGATGACAATTCCAAGGAAAGTTTTATGAAATTGTATTGTAAAGAAACTTTATGTTGTATCCCTTTCTTCTACATTATATCTCTAGCCTGATTAGATTGTGAGCTCCCATGGACAGGGATTACAGGCTAAAATGTCCAATAGAATTTGCAACACAGCTGCCTTGCAATTCTCCAGTAGTGCAGAATGGCTCTGATCTCCTCTCTACAGATTGTTTTTTCTTTTGCAGGTCAATCTCTACTGGTATAAAATTTTCAGAGGTGTTCAGCTATGACTTGCTCCAGCTTTTACCCCATAGTTCCATGTGTACCACAGACCACTAAATTACACGGATGCTGACCACAATGAGTACCATCAACTATCTAAGCAAAGCACAGTAGTAGACAAAAATTATCCTTATATGATCTACGTCTCAAAATCATCAGACACGTTGCAAATGAGGCGCAAAAAATAATAGATCATAACAAAATGATAATAATTACAAGCAATAATAACTATATTCACTCTTAAAGGTACCAATTTTCTAAAGATTGTGATTGACCTAGACTGGAATTTTCTCAGGGGAAGCTTTCAAACCTTTTAATTATGTTGTAATTAAGACAGAGAGGAAGTAGCTGTTGATCAGTATGAGATATGGAGAACTCAAAATACATCCCAACATCATATACCACCTTTTTTATTTTTTTGTCAGTTACAATATGTTAATTTTATTTTTGTAGTCATCAGGCTGCCAGACACAGCACAAACAACGACACAGAACACCACTTTTCTGTGGTCTAGATTAATGCCATTGCATCACAGTAATGTGTTAGCACAATCGGTTCTGAACAACTGCAAACAATCTACAAGGCTATTTTATTTAATTGCTATTCAGACAGTTTATAAATTGACTGTAAACAATAGCAAGGATGCTAGAAGATTAGTTAGTAATGTCATGGAATAAACCAGGTCATGAACTCTCAGAGTATCAGCAACTCCACGATAACTCTGATGTTTCTGTCTTTGATTTCCAATAAAAGTGAAGAAGTGTCACCCTCTTGTTTAGACACACATTAATTATGTTGCCTTTTCCAATTATACTGGATCATGACATTCACTAAATTCACACCCTGCCTAATCCCAAGATAACTTACTCCTGAGTGCAAACATTGAGCTATATGTTGTATAAACAAAATCACGTATAGTATCTGAACTACGACCTCCTCAAAAAGCTACTTTATAAATCTTCTGTGATTGCACAGAAGATTACAGTGAGACTGCCTTGCCCTCGAGCTGATGGCCTGGATCTACTGCTTCTTCCCCATGGAGTTGCCTGAATAACCATGCTGGCTGCAGCCCTCTGCCAAATGTCTTTGAGGGATTGGACTGCTCAGCCCTTTAGTCTCTGTCCATGTAAGTGATGTGTATAACAGACTTATCTATAAACAGCATATGCTCAGGAACTCACATTCCTTGTTCCTTTCATTTACTGATAGCTTCTGACTAATGGACCAGCATGGGAGAGCACGGACAGAAATGTCACTCTCACATGCCTGGGTTGCTCCTACAGACTTACAATAAAACCATAAGCTGCCCTTACCATAAAATCTTTGAAAATGATATCTTCTGGCATTTTGAAGGCTCATCTCACACTCATATCAAGCCTTCAATTATGTCCAAATTTATCAATCCATAACTTAAAAATATTTTAGCCTAGTTACAGTGAAAGAAAAAAGGCAATGTTGGGAGAAAGGATAATATCTAAGATTACTGTCTGGACTTGATGCCAAAGGAAGAATTTTCTCTCCTTCCTTTGACAAAATTTAAGAAAGTAGCATCCTAACAGCAAGGACCAAAGTCAAAAAAGATAAAATTGAAAATGCCATGCTAGTAAGTCATAATTATGTTTTCTACTGTTCCTACAGAGGTAGACAATCCCTGAGAACTTTGTACATTATTCAAATGCAGAAGAATACCAGGATGCCTCTGAGCATATTCTACATGAGAAACTCAGGCAGGATTTAACACAAAGATTTGCCCTGGATGCTCTTGCTGACCCAGCCCTTCTTATCATACTTTATGTCTACCTTGGTTTCCCCACTGTTGCACACTGTTCACAGCGCTGGTTGTCGTTATGGTGGGTCAACATGTTAGCGGATGACATCCACCTGTACAGACTCCACAGCCCTTTGCCACTTCACACAGGAAGGCATTCAATATGAGAAAGCCACTTTGTCTTGAAATATCTTATTAGGAATGAGACAAATAGGAAGGAAAAAATTCTGACTAACTCTTAAAATACCACTTCTGTTTGGGACAGTTCAGGGTCTGTGAAGCAATACTTGAAAAGAACCTTTTGCTTTCCTTCCACACAAAACTTCCCTCTTCTATTTCTGTCTATCTGCCATAGACAGTGAAATAGAAACGTGCAGTGTTCTGCAATAGTATCTGTATGATCAAGTAATCCCTATTAGTCATTATGGATGAAACCCTGTTAATATAAAGAAAATGTTTATATAAGCACACGAGTACTATTAGTGCATGAGTTCTCCACACCCTGGCCCCTCAACCGAAGCAATAAATACTTTGGTCTGCACAGATTTCCATTTGCCTGATTAAGGCTGTTTCCACCAACTTAAAAGAGACCTTTCAAGTGCCAGTTTGTGGCCACAAAAGTAAGAGTTTTAAGTGTTGGCTGACTGTCAGGTCCTTCAGCCTTCTTTCAGCACTGTCAATCAACGTTTCATTTTATCTCAGAAATCAAAAGTATACCTGACTTTTTAATCCTCATTCTCCAGAGCTGTCCTGGCCTTGAAGCTGTCTGTGAATATACACTGCCCACAATTGCACACCTGCAAGCAGTTCTCTGTGTTCCACACCCTGGCTGAGGTTGAGTCAGTTTGAGAGCCCAAGTCACTTCTACTCAGTGCTGCAGGAGTTTAATCTGCTCTGATCCTTCAGTGCAAATAGAGTGGGGAAGTCAAAACCCTTTTGCAGTGAAAAAAACCCAAGCAATCCATGGAAGGACAGTTACAGGTTAGTGGTAATGGAATTTAAACTCATTTTTCAAGGACTAAACTAAAATTGAGAGAAAGAACCTACAAGGGTGTTGAACAAAGCTGTGTGGTCATAACTCATAACTTTTTTTTTTTTTTGTCCTTGTCACAGTTATCTTGCTGATAGAGATTAAAAGGGGAGTCATAACATCACCATCTATGAAGTATTTACAGCTTTTACATATTTTTTTTAGTAATAACAAGGACCATCTACTCCATCTTTATCCATATGCAACAGGTAAAATCCTTGCTTACTGACGTACAAATCCCAATGATCTGAACTAGGCCAGGATATCATCTCTTGAACACTGTAACAACTGAACTAACTTTCAAGGACGCATACGATGGGGACAAAGGAGGTTCAGCCCCACTGTCACTTCCACTGACAGAAACTTCTCTGCATTTTTGCTGGATGCTATGTGTCAGATGAGAAGATAAAAGTTATCTCACAGTAAACTGAAATTATCAAATAGAAGAGCCAGAGGAACCTTGCCACACAGCAAGAGTTTCACGGGTTTTGCTGCCAAGCTGGTTTTATCTCTCCAGCTTGTTTCTAGCCCCACTCTGAGGGAACTGGTACCACCACAGAGACTTAGAACTCTTCTGCCAGCTTTCTGCAAAAACTGTATAAAAGGTAAATAAGATTTGCGTTCATCATTAGCTAAAACAACCCCTGGCTTAGAATCTGAACCACAAATACACTAGAAATGTCAGTTCCTTAAACTCTCCTCTTTTGACATTTTAGCACCTTACCATAGCGAATTTTGCCCTTCCACCTGCCTACGTGGTTAGGAGGTAATACAGAATAGAATATATCTGTTTTCCTTATTTCACAGACAAAACTGACATTTATACTACATTATTTTATCAAGTGGATTACACACAATTTTTCCACCCCATCCTGTGGTATATCGTATCTTTTTTAAAAATATCAAATATAAAGTGACTCAGTGATTATATAATCCATCGACATATGTAAGTCTGCAATGTTTGGGGGCAAGATTTTTGAGTTATATGAAAATACAGGCCATAATAAAACTTGTTACCTAATCTTTTCCAACTCTGATTTAGCAAAAGGTTCAATCAGATTTTTATCTCTTTTTTTCATTGACTGTGTATTTAGTTTTAATTGTTGGCCATTTCTAAAGAGTTCTAGACTTCTGAAGTTTAATTTTCTTATTTCTGCATTACATAAAGCTACACAATTCTCACACAAGAAGCACAGAAGTCCTATTTTATGAGCCATTGGACTTGCAGTTAATATTAGCTAACAGACAGAAGTGTGAATATTTAGATATGCTTTGTTACCCATACACATGTTGAACAACATGATAATCTAGATGAGAGGGGCGTATTTCTATTTTCATTGCTCCCTCCAGGCTGCTGCACAGAAAAATCCTGATGACTGCTCCCATCAAACATGTGTGCCTGTGCTTGTTTGCACATGTCTTTGTAGGACTCTAAATATATATACATGTGAAAAAACAATTCACTTTCTAGCACAAAGATCTGTCAAATTTCCAATACGAAAGAGTTATTAGTATGAGACTAGATAGAAAAGTGCATTACCTGTGTGCATGGTTGATACAAATATTAGCTGCGTGCTAGAGCAGTGATAATAGAATAAGAATCAGAGAAAGGGGAAAGGAAACATCTTTTATCTCCCCTCTCGATTTATTCTCTATAAAGCTGCTGGGCCCTTTATTGTTCCACATGAAAAACAGCAGGAGAGGAATAATGTTCCTATAAAACATATGATTTTCTCATTATTTCTTCACCTCTTTCAGATACAGCCAAGTAGCTATTTTCACAAAGGGCTAGCAATATCTAATCCTTAATTGTTAATATTTTTAAGTTACCTTTGATAGTGGGACAATGTTCATTACATTTCACTAAGCAAAATGATGAAGCAACTTCTATGCTCAACTTAGCCTTGCTTCCATTTATAAATGTTCCTGCTCTCTAGAGCTCACAAAACGTTTATTGAATATATCAAATCTTGATATGTAAAAATGTATTCTTCTCTGTTTTCCAAAACTGCCTATGTTTTCTGGCTGCAATCTCCACTTCCTTTTTCTAGGATGGAGAAAATTCCTTTTGAATTGACTATCACTTTTGAAACTAGAGAATGTGCATTCAATGTTTATCTCCTCCAACTCCATCTATATTTAAGTGCAGCAGGCACCTAGAAATTAATAATTGAAAATGGAAAACAGTTCAGGAGAATACCTTCAAAGAAACTAATAATTTAATTTTTTATTTGAAGAATAGTTCCAATTTAATTACTTACATGGGAAAGGCAAAAAAAGATTTCCATTTTAGAAGTCTAATTTGAGAAATCCAAGAGGAAATGCAATGTGTAGCAGTAGCTTTGGAGAAATACAGTTTTATCTAAGACTTCTACGCAACTCCAATACTTATGTAAATAAAAGTATTATATTTTCCATACTCACCATGACCCTGATAAAAAGCAGGATTTGTACCAACAATAAAGCAGCATAAAGCTTTTGTACGTATGCCAGTAAGTGACCGTCATATAATTTCATGACAGGATCTGACTATTTATGACATTTATCTAACATAAAATACTAGAATGCCCAGTCTTGCAAAATAATATCCAATCAAACTTAAGCTGCTGGCCAAAAGTTGCTATGAATAGTTTTTTGTGTGCCTTTTTTTCTGTAAAAGTTCTCACATTTTGATTCAAATCCTCAGCCTCTGACACAGCGAGTTTCACAGTTAGAATCTAGAAATGTAATAAAAACATTTGAAAGAGTGAAAAAAAAGAAAAGCTTTAGTAGCCTTCTTAATTTCTGATTGCCTTCAGAAAGGCATGACTTCAGCATTTGCTAGAATTACGGTCAAATCCCTTAAAGACTCAACTCAGTGGGCAACACTCAATCATTCAGGTTCTCTTTCTTCACAGAAACATCCTCAGCAAGGCAAAGGATCTCCAACTATGCTTTGAAATATAGAACTTCTGTAAGGAGCCCCTCATATATTTTAAATAAGAAAATATAACTGAGGTTAATGCCACATTAAAATGTTCCTGTTTATTTCTGATTTTTAGAATAAATTGAAGCAGATATTTTCCTCTCAGTTTTACTGCCATTCGCCTCATTAGCATCATGGTTAAAAGGAAAGATGAAATAAAGCCTTGACATTTCTATATGCAATTTTAAGTTACTCATATAAAAAGAGCAAAGAGCAAAAGACCTTGAAAATAAAACCAGCAGATTAAATATATTTACTTAGGACTTAGTTCATTAGCATTAATTAAGCTTCTGCTTGGCTTATGAACCCTGAGAGACCTTTTCTTCTTCATTTGCAAAAAGAAGGGGTTTTGCCAGGAGGGGGTGCCAACTACCCACAGCATTAATTATGCAAAAAATAAAACACATGGCAAATATCCTACAGAAAGTTAAGTTACCACTTTTTATAGTAGTTGGACTTTGAACCTTGATTGAGCAAATAGTAAATGAAGCACACAGCAACTAATGGCTGTTAAAGCATCTGTTGAGCAAGGTATGTGTCTAGCAGAGTCCTCATAATTTCTCATTTGCTAAAACTAGTCCAGTGCTTTATCTGGGTACCTGGCAAATAATGTAACAAAAAACTTTTCTGCAGTGGTGTCCCTATGAAATAAAATGGTATTTGAAAGCCATAGAAAAAAAAGCTAAAATTTTGAAGAGAAGGCAATTGTAAGGAAGTATCCTGTTAATTAGTAATTCAAGACTCTGATAGATATTTGCAGTTTTGTGGGGTAATAGGTGCTGATGGGAGGGGAAGAACAGATGAACCTCCAAAGGAGACAATAAGGATAAAGGCGGTTGATCACAAAGCAGAGGGGCAGAGACTTCTTGAACAGTACATATATTAATAACATTTACAGCAGATTTTTCTGTTTTGTTTCTGAGTTTCTGATTGTATGATTGTTTTTAGGTAGTTTTAGTGTAAAGTGAGGCCCTTTTTCACCATTTTTTTTTTGTTTGGTTGGTTTGTTGGGTTTTTTTTTTCATTCTTTTGTAAAAGCTTCAGCTTCTAAGCCCTATTATTTACAAGTACCCTGTTCCAATTTTTGCAACAAAAGTGTCATTTTCTTGTTTTCTGATACTTAAAGTATTTTCAAAAAGTTGGTGAGAGTATCCTGAGTCTACAATTCAGCTACAGTCAACAAGTTACTCTGTGTATACAGGATAATGGGTAATTCTACATAATTATGACCTAAATTACGTTAAAGCACAGGAGAAGCTCATCTTCAGTCCTACCATTTTATAATGCTATGCTTTAGTTGATGGCATCAAATTTTGACAAAGCAAGCCGTTACGCCTCTACAAAACGATCTTTTTCGTATTTTGAATAACTTTACTATTTTATTGATTTCTTCTTTGTTAAAATATGCATTTATTTACGCATAGACATTCATACATAAGTCCATAGATCATTATTTATGCTGGTCCATCCAAACATATAACTCAAGCTCCCTTCAAAAACACTTAATATATCAAACGAAAAAATGAGCTCAATGCAATAAATAACATAAAATACCTTTTATGAATACACAAAGTGACTTATGTAGATATTTGTTCATAGAATAAAATGAAAATACTGTATTTCATACTAAATAAAATAACATACTACTAATCAGGTAGAAGAAACTTTATGTGAAAATTTTAAGAAAAGCTATGTCAGACTGAAGAACTTCCAACCACACTTCATTGGAGCTACTTGAAGTAATCAATCCAATGACTAAGTGGGAGAACTATTTGCATTGCAAGAAGCACTGCAGAGAAACAACTACCTCTTTCATAGCAAACTCTGCATACACTGGAGACCAGAGGTCCATTTCTATATTCAGGCTTCTGCTGTGATAGTCAGATCACAAACAGATCCAGACAGAAAGACAGATCCAGACAGAAAAAGCTGTCTCCCCTGTTTTAGATACAAGCCAAGTCCAGTACAGAAACACGAAAACCTTTGTTACAAACTATTGGAGAAGATAAGGCCAGAGAAGAGAGCACATTCTATAAAAACTGGATATTTCAAGACCAGAGGCCCTTTAAAATCCTCCAAAGCATTCTTCTGCTCAGTAAAGCCTACCTTCCAGGTACGGGGTATCTCTTTCTCAGGCACATGCCAATGAGGTCTCTAATCAACTGACCAAGAGGCAGAAAAATGCTGATAAAACCAATTAGGTATCTCATTGTGCTGGTTTATTTTACCTGGAAATACTTAATTCTGCTGTAAGGGATGCTACAGAGGAGGAGTAATGAGATAATCAACCTAGCAACTTAACTGAACTGAATCAAATATGAGAAATACTTTACAAATCCATAAACAGCTCCCAAACATACTGAGACATACAGAAAAGATATTTTAGATCTGGCATAGTTCTAATGCATGTAAAAGATAGCAATTTAAAGAATGTGACCTTGAAAGTAGTTCTCAAAAATAACATCTCTGTGACCTTAAAGTACATTAATTCATTAGATAAAAGTTTGTTCTCCCCAAAGGCAAACATTTTCAATTTCACCACCAAAATGTCATGACTCAAACAGCAGATGTTTCTCTGAGCTTTTCTCTTAATCTTTACAAAATCCTCTACTCTAGGTAAATAGCAAGAAACTGAAATAACTTGCAACCACTGTGGTAGCTTCAAAACAATGGCATTATGGCCCGGTCACCTGGTAGCTGATATCAACCTAACCCTGTTGTTTTTCACTAGGCACGTGTGACCTGCTGTCCCATTAGACAGCCCTAGAAATTATTCACAACAGTAAATAACGGACTGATGTATCATTTTCACAAGGGTGTAAAGTATCACTGTGTATTTGATTTCAGTGTAGTTGTATTCCCTCCTCTATGCAATAAGCACTTTCCTAGTTTCATACAAGTTTTCCTACTCAGTCATTTATTTATTTTTTTTTCCTCTTCATCTTATATTATCTGTTTGAAACTTTTGACAATTTCCTCTCATTAAATAACTCAAATTAAAATTTCTTTCTAGGCTATGTCCTTATTAGGTCTTCTGCAGAACTAAGAATTGGAAACATCTTTTTTTATAGTATAGCCAATTTATTGAAAATAGTCGATCCAAATCCATGTGTTTTCTCACATCATTTGGATTTAATCCAGGACCTTCCAAATAGTTATACTGTAAATTTAGGATCTTTGGCTCATTCAGGCATATCTGTGCTTTGTGTTTCCCATCTCGTGCTAATTTTGCCGATCTATCATATATATAGTATTGCTACTCCTTTCTGTGCAGCACCTGGAAGGGTGTTATTGCTCTTCATTTTAGAGGGCTAGATAGAATTTGTTTATGTGATGGCCACAGGGTATGTGCCACAGGTCTTTCTAGATGATTTTTTTTTTTTTTTTAATGAAGTTAATTTGTTCTCTTTCTGTTCTTCAGAAGTAATGAATGGCTTTCGAAGATTGCTCAAATTAATATACTGTGATAATTTTACTTAGAACATGTATTGCACTGCTAGCTTTACTTATTATGAGTTATTACTATTTCCTTATTTTATGGAAAAGACGAATAAGGATTGTATAGGAAGGGACTCTGGTAAACCAATACTAGTGCGTCTGGCAATATGTATCTGTAAGACTGCATTTTTGTTTGAACCTGGATACGTGCCATCGATAGCTACTGCTGATGGATTACCATGCTCGTGCTTGATGACTTTACCTTTACAGATTCCTCTTTACCCAGTTTCACTGCCGACTGCTTCCTGTACTATTTTCATTCAAAACTCACCGATAAAGTGCTTTTTTGTAATGACGAATTTTATAACTGAGAACCTTTATGGCAATGTGTCCTCAGTCACATATCTCTTCCCTGCTTAACCTATTATGCTGGAATGATCTCTAGCACTTGTTTCTGCTGGAGGCAGCTGTTCCTTTGGACAGTTGCAACAACTATTATTCACAACAGTCTTTATTCATTCATGCTTCTTCTATGCTACATTTTTGGCTTGCTGCTGAAGTGGGAGGGTAATGCAGTAAGGCACTTCTGTCACTTTAGAAACCTCCTGTTACCACATACATGTAAACGGCTTCAAGAAGACATCCTTCTCATTGGCAATTCTTATGCAAGTGACCTTCAGTATACTGTCATTGCAGGTTTACATCTATATGACAACACTTGGTGTCATTCAGAAGATTTTGTGTTTTAATCAAAGTTATTATTTCCTAATTCTGCAGACCATATGGCACCATAAAGCCCACAGCAGAGCAGATATTTTTAAAGCAGGACAATAACTTTACTAGGGACATTAACAAAGATGAGTAGTGTTATCGTCACTGAAGTATAAATTATGCTAACGTTTTCAAATTTGGATAATTAAGGTTGTACCTAAAATGATCGCTTTTTTGTTTGCAGATCTGAGACTTAATAGGAGTCCACCTGTGCCCTTATCTGAAAATATTCATACTTGTTTCCAGAATGACAATCTGGTCAAAACTGATAAGAGATAGCTTTATTCTGATTTATTATTTTTCTGAAGTTTATGACTGGTAAGTCTGCCCTGTTCTTAAGATACATCTCAGCAAAACAAAAAAGTCATTTCTCAATACTCACGGCATGTCACTTAAGTTGTACTTTGTATTACTAATCAGATGTACAGCACAGACAAGTCTTCTTAAGAACTATAATTTAATTTAAAATTCTGCTCAGTTTTGCAAAGGCATCACCTTTCTGCAATAACCTACACTACACTGGTTGCCATGTTCCATAATACTGCCTGGTAAATAACCTATGCCTTTCTTACCATCAGTCTTGTCACCATGCTCTCATTATTAATAAATTAATATGATTAATTATTAAAACATATCAAGCACATTCCAATTACTTTTTCCTTCCTGCCTCCACTTGCTTAATGCAATACATTTTAACGAGAAATATTTTTAACATTCCCACCATCTTGATGAATGATACAAGCAACGGGGTATATTCTCTAGACGTTCAACTTATAGCGTCTCTGCATGAACAAGTCAGATGTGCAAAGAGGCTTCGGGATCATGCCTGCAGGCAGTAATGAGCTTATTAGAAGACTGTAGCAAGGATTATTTGAACTTTTTGTTCAGAGAGTTGATGCTTTTGTAAGTCTTACTCTTGCCTTCAACTACCAACACAGTTCTGTCTAAAATCAATGCTGCTCTGATACCAAAATATTTTTCTTTTCATTTCGAGATTGGTCACGATGATCACGGATGATTTATGTTCATAAAAAATGGTAAAACCTTTGGTAGAAACCAATATATGAAACCTAACATTTCTGGTTTTACTATCATGAATTCAATACAGCACAACTGACCTTGGCAGCAATTTTCATACTGAAATGAAAACACTGCTTTTCATTGAATCCATCACACCCACTTTGAATGTTAAGCTTTTGCCCACAGTTTTCATTGATCTTGCACTTGAAAACTTCTCTTCACCTTCAATGTTCCTTCTCTCATAGTAGTAGTGATAAAGATCGCTGTTCTGAAAATTACTTGAGTGCATATTTAGATGAAGATGTGATTCTTTCAACAATTTGCTTATTATTAAGCTGGAAAAACATGTTTACATGTTTTTAATGAAAATAAACAAGTAAATCTCTGAAAAGCTATAACAGGACCACACTACCATCAGGCAGAAATATACAAGAAAACTTGCCTTAAGACCTTAAATTATTTTGTTTACTTCAGTCTGTCTGCAGTAAATACAGTATTAAACTACTTCTACCATAGCATTTTTAATGACTTTGCTTACCAGTTGCTGTCCTTGGACGCCCCAGGCTGCATACTGTAAAACTGAATCCTCTACCTCTGGAGGGTTTAACTCCCAAACTTCCCTTGAAAAAATGTAAACATTTTCACTTGAACACACTGGCATCACCTTATGTATAGAATCATTGACGATATCATATTGAAAAAACAACGTGACTTACCTTGTGTGTATGTTATAAATCACGTATGAAGCTGTATAAGAATAATGAAAAACCTGTGACAAAAAAAGAAAGCATAAGAATTACAAAACCAAATACTGGATTAAGTACAGACTACTATTTTGACAGCCACAGTCTTTCAACCCCTGTAAACACCGATATCTTTATTACTAAAAGAAAGATTTTACTGCATTAGAAGACAGACTTGAACCAGGGTTTGAATGTTTTATGACAGGCACATATACTCATATATTAACTTAACCAGGCACTTACGTAACCAATAAGTGCAAAAAAGTTCCCAATCAGAAAAATCTGCACTCCTATTTAATTAAAGGATTAAAAAAACCAAGCCAAACTAAATTTAAAAAAAAAAAAAAACAAAAAAACCAAAAAAAACCCCCCCAAAAAAACCAAACCCCAAGAACATACATTAGGATTTTTTTTTTTTTTTCTCTCCTGTATTTATTCATGGTCAAAATCATTATATGGGCATCACAGTTATTTATTTGAAATGCAGACAGATATAGGGTCATATGACATCTTTCTGACCACCTGCTATGTACAACCTTCTGGGCTATTGCTCACAGAACAGAGTGCTCACTGGGACTGTGTTTGGTGTGGCTTTCCTTAAACGTGGTTCGGTCTGATTTTGACTGACTTCCTTTGAAATTCAGGGAAAGTTCGTTCTATCTGAGATTCTTTTGTATGCAACATTTTGGGTAAAACAAAGAGCTATTTGTTAGTAAACTTTCCTAATAGACCAAAAAGTTTCCAGTGACTTCTGGTCTGAGAAACCCCAGGTTTCTCTGGGTGGGAAAGGAAAGCAAATCTAATGTACAGTCTTATGTTGCTGTCTTTATTTGTTAAAAATTTTGTTGAAATTGACTGAAATCAACAGGGTTGTCATTTAAGTGCAAAATATCAAGGCCTGATCAAGGATCCAGAAGATCCATGATGGAGAACAACATGGTACAGTGTGTGATGTGAGGCACCACCACACTAAAGGGCTAAAATCAAAATGAACTATTACACGTTTCCTCTGAAGTTAAACATTAGTGTATGTACATAAGCATATAGTGGATAACAGGCATTCTGCTGTCTTCCAGGCTCAGGTGATTGGCTTTAACCCAACTAATTTCTTTCCCGCTATTATCTTGCACTATGGAAACAGCATAATTCCATTGCATTTTATTATGAATTGAAATTACTTTATGGTCTTGGAATACAAAATGTATTTGGGACTAATTATTACTGTCCTAAAAGAATCTGTTCTTTTTAATGTAAACTACTGTCAGAAAGAAATGCAGGGTCACATTCACCTGACTTACTGTAGCTTCACATCTACAGTTACAGTATCTTTGCTTGGCACATGAAGGACTTTTTTTCTGGACAATGCCAGGCCAGTTCCAGTTACATGGAAACAGATAAAGCTGAAAAGCCAAAATCTTGATATAGATATGTGCATTGGGCACTCTTTAGTTTATATTGTCTACACCAGGAATTATCAGTATCTCCTTCAAAGAGAAAAGTCAAAGGAGGACACTTGAACACAGCCAATGGAATTTGCTGCTATAGCACACGAGAGGGGTTTCAGAGGCTGCTATTTTGGCTGGAGGTAATTCAGTAACAGAATCATCTGAAACATCCTTCCACTGACTCCCCTTCCATGATTAGTTCCCTTTGAACACAGACCAAGAATTCAAAATCTTTGCTCGCTGATGCTGCAAGAAGCCCACAAAGGTCTGTAAGAGTAGCAAATACACTTTGTGCAACAGTTGAATTTCCCTGCTACAAAATTTCGCATTTAGACAAAAATCAATTCCTTTTTCGAAGTCTTTCATGATTAACATTGAAAGCGTTGCTTCAGTGAGAAGAATCTCATATATGTTAATAAATATGCCCTAAAGTGTCTGGGTAGTTTTTTTACAGCTTATGATACAGCTTGTTTGGTCATGCAAGGTACCAGCCTCTTCTGAGAAGTGCTAAGCATGACAGAAACAGAGACAAATTATAATAATATTATGATTGCTGTAGGAGGTACAAAGATACCAAGAAGAATATTCTAAGTAATTTGATTGATTTTCTCTAAATAGCTATCATAAACATATCTACTACCATGTCTCTACACTAGAGATTCAGAAATATAGATACACACATGTAATCATATTTATAGTAGAAGTACACTACTTGCTTAAATATCATGATATTTAAGCTTCAATGGGGTTTCTGGAAAGAAATAACTTAGTAATCACATGATTAAGGACCTATCAAGATAGAATTATTCAAGTAATGCTGGTAAGACAACGATATAAACTGTTGGCTTCAAAGCTTTTGCTTTCCTTTATAACTAGAGGTCCAAGACAGCAGATCAAAGGGACACAAACAGTTAAATCATGGTGGTTCCTGCACAGGACTTACATTGCCAGAGGCTACCCAGAGGGGCACTTGCCAGCTGCTGTTAAAGGGGACAGTATCATAAAGGCAGATGCAGGGAAGAGGAATGGGTCCCTTGCCCTTCCAGGAAAAGCTTATCACAGATAATGTGTGGAGAACTGGTAGGTATTTAGAATATAAATACTAAACAATTAAATTATTAGAATATATTTCAGCACAAAATGTTAAAAGAATGAGAGCTTCAACAGAAAATATGTTACAAAAGCAAGAACAACACTTCATATTTTATGTGAAAACTCTCCTTTTGCCTTGTGGTACAATTTCTATCTAAGTGTTCATTTAGAAGTATTAACATCTTTGTGTTTGCAGTTTTAATACCCTTGAAAGAGCTCCATAACCAGAGGAGACCAAGACTACAATGGAGCCACTTTCAGACAGAATGCTGACATTTTTCTCCAATTATTCATGTTTGTTTTATTTCTTAACAGGAACACCTTGAATGAATTACAAGTAGGAAGTTTCCCAATTCATCCTGCTCACAACAACCACATACTGAAACACCATCATTATTGAAATTAAAATAAACAACAGCAAAAAAAAAAAAAGGGGACACAGAAACACCATTCTTTTTCAAGTCTGGCTTATATACTGTGTCCTATTTCTAGGAGGCTCTCACAGTTTTGTATAAGGGCTTACCTGTGGAGATTTTTTTTAGAATCTCCACTACGATGGTAAAACTTCAGCTTGCACAGAGCCATGTCAGTGGCTGGGACCACACATCTCCTGATCCCTGATATACCAGCATTACACAAAGAAGCCTAGCTGAGGGCACCGAGCCTGATGAAAACTGTAGGGAGTATCATGGACTCTCAAAATACGAAAATCAAAGCTTCAGTGCTGCCACCAGCCACGTTCCTTCTGGAAAAGGCACATCTAGGCTTAGGGGATTCTGCCCTGCAACTCTCGTTTTATAGGATGTGCACTAACACAGAAAAAAATCTGCTAATTAATGACAGAGTTTGCAAAGACACAGACTGAGAGCTCACACTGGTAAAGCAGGGGTTGCGTTGGCCCCTCTTGTAGTGTGTTTACAGTGGAGGCTGGATATCATCTTCATGATTCAAATCCAAATTGTCATCATTTCTATCCCAAATGGGTTCAAACACTTCTTGTATTCCATGCCTTCTAACTTGGGTGATACCAAAAGAATAAACTAAGGCTAATGTTTGAACAGGGACAGCAAATTATTCCAGCTGACAAAAAAATTACATACTTCAGTGTGAAACTGAGGAAAAGGGAGAAAGGTTGAAGTGAAAAAAAAACCTCATCATCTAGGTACAAAGAGGAGAATGAATACAGACACAGGGAACATTTTTAAGAAGGGAAGCAATGTAGGAAAGCAAAGCCTTTTAAAATATTACAGTAGTTTCTGCATTGTCATAATGGAGGAGGAAAATGTATAAGGACTTGTATAATTTAATAATATAACCACACATGCTAAGGTGAGACACTGTGAGGAACCTTACCCTCATGAGTGCCACGTATGCTATGCTAGAGTTCAGGCCTTTCTGACAAGTAAATAACTCACTTGTTCCTGTTGTGATAAGCTGGGGAACATGTTCCCAACAATGTTCATTTAAGAACAGCGAAAAGGTTATTTTAGAGAAGAAAGACAGCATATCTCCCCCTCACTATAATTTACTTTTTCTTTTGCCACAGATTGCAATAGGTAACTGCTACTGTATAACATATATTTCATCTGATTTCAGTCATTAATTAGTTTATAAACCGAAGACAGGCCTTTTTGTGATGCTGCTCAACATCGAAAAAGTTAGCTGCATTTGTGTCCAAAAAAAAAAATAATACAGAATTCTAATCCAAAAGACCTAAAAGAAGAAGGTGAAAAACGTATTTCAAGACAAATTGCTCCAGTCAAAACATATTGAAATAGCAATCTATTATTCAGCTAACAGCCGACAATAAAAAAAAACACACTTATCAATCACGATCTGAACTTTTAGATGACATATTGTTCTGGGCTTTATATGTCCTTTATTTTTTACCTTTCAAGGAATGTCTTTGTCTTTCTAAGCTTTCTAAAAATGAAATACTGTCATGGAACTCAATGCATAGCCCAGCAAGATGCAGGAAAGCAATGTGCAAGACACACTTAGCCAAATCCCCTCTGCCATTTCTGTAATCTATTCCAGGAAATATTCAGTGAACTGTCCCTGCGTAATTTGGAAAACATCTCTCAGCAGAACAGTGTTTGTGCTAAAAAGCTGCCAAGAAAACCTCACTAGCAGTATTTCTACAGGATGATGAGGGCCCTCAGCTCTAGGGAAATGCAGGAGAGCTGATGACACTAGAACCTCACAGCGCTATAATCAGAAAATGTTCAGGCATGCCAAACACCTTGATGCATCCTTTATCCATTTCCTATAATATAAACCTGTTATATTCTTTCATATATTATTTATTTAGAGCAATAACGATGCCTCCTTGCTGACACAGCTTTTTGCAAGGTAGTGAACAGATTGTCCTATATTTTTGCTTTTACCAGTACAGACACCCATACTCTGAATTTGTCTTTATGGTTCTTGGTGCCGCTAGACTCTGTAAATTCTCCTTTCAGATTCAAATAAGACTTCTCACAAGGCACTACAGCACTCAGCCTGAGCAAGAGTGATAAAAAGTGACAGTATATGAAATATACATAAAATTTTAGCATTTGCAGTAACACTTTCCGTTATCCCAAAGTTTACCAACCAAATGGGATCTCAGACACAATATTCCCATGCTAGATATCTAATTATTTGTATTGCACCTAGCAAATAAGAAAGAGACTAATTATAAGTCACGCTCTTCCCATTAAATAAAAATAATGCAGCGGAGTATCATTAAATAACTGAAATTGCAGACAATGCCATCATGCCTGTCCCACTTATCTCAAAATATATACATTGACTTGGAAAGAGAGGCAGTTTTTCAGATAAGATCCCAAAACTGTACAGATCTTTATGATTCACCAGTGAGATATCAGATCTTTTATGGATTAATTTACACTTCTGGTCAGACAGAGAACAAAATCTAATATTTTAAAAGACTACTAGTCCACATGAAAAAGTATTATTATTCTAAGAATTCAAAGAATGAATTAGAATTAAAACCAGGATGACAAATTGTAGCTGTGGGAAGTGTTAACTGCTGCAATATATGGATGCCTCCCAATCAGTATCATTCATAAAAACAGAAAGATCAAGAAACCCCTCTTATTGCTTCACAGGCGCAAGTCAGTTATGTTGCAGTTCCAAACTTAGATAACCCGATCTGGAAATAGTTTTGTGTGCCTGAAAGCTTTTCTATTTTTTCCAGCTACACCAGTTGGTTTAATGAAAGATATTACCTTTCCCCTCAAATCTTATCTCACTTATCTCTTCAGAACATCACATCTGTAACAACACTGTTACTGAGAAACAAACATTCCTGAGTCCAGCAGAAAAAAAAAGGACTACCTAAAACTGAAAACGATCCTTCCTAATTAATAACCTGTGTTACAATATATGTCACAAAAATGGACGTGAACCAAGAAATCAAGGCAGAGGACACAGAGAAGCAGAGAAATAAACAGGAATACATCTTGTCAAGGATGTTCACTTGTTCATTTCATAATACACTAGAGAATTGGCTCAGCATGTTTTTGAGCTGCCTTGGTGGGTGCCAGACATAGGAACTACTGGCTGCCGTATGGAGCCTGAAGAACAGCAACCCAACTAGGATTTTGCCTTCATCCTCTTTTCCACAATTGAATTAAGTGTTTGCAGAATTACTGAAAAATCTACTTATGCTCAGAACCAAACTAAAAGACTTTGCCATACTAAAGCGATTACAAGGCCAAGATAAAAGGTAACCAATCATTCATCCGTCATTCATGCAAGGAAGTCCTCCCACGCGATGACAAACAAACCCTCTCTCACAGGTCCAAGATCAAACCTTCAATAAGCCTTCACTAAAGACTTAAAAATTCAATTTAGACAAGGAAATGCAAACACATATTGCTTCCTTTTTTGCCTTCAGGATGAAAGTGTCTTGGAAGAAAAATGGAGCCTGCAGAACATGCCATGAACTACAAATAAGAAGCAAGAACAAGACACTGGGTGGAAAGAATACGAGGAGAATGTAATGAAATATTGTGGTTACTAAGGTGGTTAATATATGGTTACTAAGACCTTGTGAAGGGATTACTGAAATTAATGCACTATGCCTGCCACAGCCGCATCAAAAGCAAGTGACATAGCAGACAATATGAGATTGCGTTGATGATTTGGCAAGTCTATCCCACAGATGTACACGACCCATCTAATTCCACACGATTTAACCCCAGTTAAGTGGGAATGCAATGACATGCAATGCTGAGCCAGTTGTGCATGAAGTTGTGAAACAGGGCTTTGGCACGGTTTCTCAAGCATGACGCCACATTGATCCAGCCACAGCATTTTTAGACCACAATTAGTATCTACACACAGTGTGACAACATACAAATTAAGACTAAAAAGAGGTCAGATGGCTCTGTAACATATTCTGTGTATGGTAGAGGTCTGACTTTTCTTACTTAATTTTCAGCAAGCGTGAACTGAGCCAGCCAAAATGAATAACTGTATTCTGTTTTTTCAGTAACTCGAGTTACTATACATTCAAGTTCACTCTCTATAGAAAATCACAGCCTATACAAACTATACAAAATTATACAAAGTCTATACTTATTAGCTATATAAATTGTGTAAATTATTATCTAAATTATTTTTCCTCTAGCTAGTGATATTTTACTCTCAAGTTTGCTTGGTGTACCTTGGCGTAATTCAGATTTCCAGCAACGAGAATGAGAAAAGACTTTGAGCAGGTCATTAATGTCACATACAAACTCTTTACTCTGCTACATATTTGGAGAACATGAAATTATTTGTAGCTAGATTTCTTCCTTTGTGGTAGTCTGTTGAAAGCAAATGAGTTACAGTGGAAGAGTGTTAGTCTTCGTCCTATGCCATCAGGATTCCAAGCAGCAACTTCTTGGTCTCTAGAAAAAATGGATCATCATTCACATAACAAACTACTCTTCCTCATTTCCTTTTTACGACCTTTAAGACACGTGACTTTTCTAGGACTGCATTGCAAAGAGAATGGAATCGGTATCTAATGTGCTGAGCCAGAACTTTAACAAAACAATAAAAATGATATATTCTTTTCTCCTCTTTGTATTACGAGATGTGTGACACCTCTGTTAGTAAAACCTGTGATGGAGTTAATAAGAAATTAGTAGCGGCATGACTACTGCCAAAGGCAAAGTACAGCTGCTGGATGAATCCTCCATCCATTTCACAATTTACGTGCTAAATAAATTAATAATACTAATGTTATCTATAATACTATCAGGTAAAATCTACCTTCCTTTAAAATTCCATTATCATTCACTTCAAATGTTCCCCATTTTTTCTGCCCAGAATGACTCCATGTGCTTTCCAGCATAGAAACTGCTTCTAAAGGGGATTAAACAACTAGATGTGGCACCAAACCCATCATGGTTGCGTTTCATGTAATTGCCTCTTTGAATATGTAAAAAGTGAAGAGAGAGCTCTGCAGCATTAACTTTTGACACACAAAGGAAACCACTATATAACATTTATACCATAAATTAAGAGTTCGAATAAAACACGCACTGTATCAATAAGGGACTGACTGCATATTTATGAAAATGGTATTAATTAAATACTGGAATTCCACTGATTTCATGCCATGGCAACAAATATAGTGAAATCTCAGACCTTTGATACCAAAGCTCAAGCCACTTAGGGGTATACACCAGAAACGGTTCAGCAAAGTGATACCTTTTCTTCTCGGGAGGCGTTGCATTTGGCTGTTATTTCCCTGGTCCTAGTTTCAGCAAAAATTTAATCACATGACTTAATGACTGATTTCATATAGATTACATCTGAGGTAGAGAGAGGCACAGAATTTAACTCCATCAATTGTGGATTTGCACCAAAATCCAGTAAAGCTTTTCATTTTCTCTTACTTTTAAACTGCACTTAATGATACATTACCTCATAGTTCATACAACTAGAAAGGACTGCTGTGATCATCATGCCTGACCTCCTACATCCGCAACGAAAAATGAAGTTTACGAGACTTCTCAATATAAATAACATGACACACAAACAGAGATTTCCAATGTGTTCTTCAGTGGGTTCAAGAGTAAACCTTGAGAAACAACCAATCTCAAAATTACGAGATTATGAGCTTCCACATATCTTTGAATCCTCTTGTTTCTACCCAATTCTGGAAACAAAAATATACAGGTAACTCTTGCCATTACTGACGTCTGAATCTGTATATATTTTTGCATAATGTTGGGCCTTCATAGGTGGAATATCTTGTTTCTTAAAGCTCTGTATTTAATTGCAGAGATTTAATCTCAGCTTGATGCATTTGCAGCACTAAAGTGAAATGACAAGGTTATAACTTTGCAAAGCATTGTATTTATTTGTTTCAATCAACATCAATTACTTGTTGTGACTGATAAGAACCACTGCAAATCACTGGTAATAATTTATGGTTAGCATTAGTACTTCGGGGTATGAAATATTGCCAGCCGTAACAACTATATGCTGCCAAACCAAAATAAATATTAAAGAGAGACATTTCTAGACAAGTAATTTATCTATAAGAAAAAAGGCTGTCAAGGAATTCCAAACAAAAAAGCACCTTAAAAATCCACTAAAGCTTCAATTGTTCCACAGAAAAAATTTTCAATACGATTAATTATTTCAAGAAAAAGACACCCACTGCAGAATGTTAATTAATCCACAATCAATTAGATTCAGTTCACCTAACCAACAGTAACATGATACAAACCACAGTTCAGGACAACTGCAGGAACTTCTTTTTCTTTTCCTAACATCAAGAACTGAGATAGACCACCCTATATTTGGATATGCGACTCAATCATATTTGAATATATAATAACTTCAGATGAGTGAATTATTCAAAAAGGAATGTTCTGCACTGCTACTTCTGAAAGCCTCATATATCACTGTCATTTGAAATTCTATTAGTTACACTATCATGTAAAATATGTTTCTTGAGTCTTGTATGAGATGGCTTATGACAAAAATTTATATGAATTTTTTCTGGATTATTCACCTTCAGCATTAAAAACAAGGTATGACTTCACTGAAATCATTGTTACATGACGGCAAAGCAGGTAAATCTCAAGTCTCAAGCACAACGTGTGCATTTTATTTATATTGAAACGTGTACACACACATCATTCTGAAGTGTATGCTCACATTTGTATTCAGTATGATTAAAATTTTGACTTCATGAATATTTTGGGATTGATAGAAACTTTCTTTTTTCCTGAACTGATTTGCAGGCAGTAGCACAATGTGCATGAATATCTTCACCTGGACTAGTGCACAACAAAACAAAAGTTAACAATTCTGACAAAACAATCAAAATATGAAGCTGGTGAGGGTGGTTGCTTCTGGTCTTTGCAGCTGAGGGTACTCAATCTGTCTTAGAAAAATACATATTTAAGTACTTTAATTCTGCCTGATATTTAAACGGTCTGATCTCTTTACAGGGTCCTTCCAGTATAACCCAAATCATTATTAGGGGCATCTTTTGCAAGAAACTCCTTAGTATCTCCACACATATCAAAAACTCCACGAATATACTCCACTCATATTGAAAAGTGTTAACTGAAACCGAACTATGTTTTAAATCACTGATTCTTCAAGGCAGAGCTGCATCAGATCTCCTTAGAGTGTTTTGTGATGATTTAATTTAGTTTGCTCTTTAGGATAATGTGGAAGAATCAAGCCAAGGCTTAGTTTTCCTCTCAGTTTTTAGAGGTAATATGTTCCTGGCATATTGTATTTATTCAAACAGATTGCTAAAGAGACAATTGGCAAAAGCAGTAAAAATGCCACCTTGTTTTGAAGAGACAAACTTCTACATGTGGTGATATTTACAAAAATGTACACAGGCTGATTCAAGTGAAACATTACATGCAAAGAAACGGGTAAAAAAAAAGCTGTTGAGAAATTTTCTAAAATGATACTCCATATAAAGTAAAACATCCAGGCTCTGAGGATAAAACTGAAGGTGCCCTGAAATGATGAGGATACAAAATAAAATCAAGGCATACAATGGGACTATTTTGAAGGAAAGACTGCAGTCTCAATATCTCTTTTTCTCCTCCAGACAATGTGACTCACTCCGGCAGCAGTAAGAAAGCAGATACCGGATGCTCCTCTGCTGCTTACTTAAAATGACATGAGAAGATGAAAAGACCCCGCAGAGCTGGAGAAAGGAGAAGCAATGAGATAAATGGCCTGTGGGTCTGAAGAAATGCAACAGGAAAAAGGGAAAAGAAACTGGGCTTAGGGAAGCAGATGGGTAAAGTAGCAAGCATGCAAGAAGGAAGAAGGAAGACAAAGAGACAGGGCTAAAAATATCAGGGCAGGAGAAAAGAGAAAGAATGAAAAGACAGAATAAGTTTCAGAACGAAACGGAACCGACTCCCTTAAACCGACGAAACTGAAGAGAAGCAGATCAAAAGAGAACAGGCGGCAGGGGAGGAAGGCAGTAAGCAGATCTGCAGTGTGTGGGCACAGTGGCTAGAAAACACAGGCTCTTGGGAATGATGAAGGAAATTTATGCAGAGCTGACTGGCATTTAGAAACTTCCTCTTTTGGAGGATCAAAGATGTGAGTGTGAAAGGCAAATGGTTTTCTTGGGAATCTGACTTGAATACATGACCTTCCTGCCTCTAAATACCTTGCTTAGGAACGTCACTAATTACTTAGCATGGATGTGTCACATGGAAAAGCAGGAATGCAGTGGGTCTTTCACATGTGATAAGTCATCTTCTCTTCGCTGTGACTCTTCCAGAGTGATACGAAGATACCTTTAATGGTATCTCTGGTAGATTCTCCGGAAGCTTTTTATATGTTACTGAGTTGATTTTTAATAGTACTAAATTCTTTATTCAGTTTTTTATAGCGAGTTTGTGAGAAATTGACTGTTTGCCTATCTTGACTTTGAGTATTTATCTGCCTGTAGGTTGAACTGTGAACAGGTTTCCCAAACACTTTTGAAATCTCTGTGGTTAAAAGCTCTTGTACTGCTATCAAACCTTTATGACTCAGGCAGCCAACATGGTCAGGACTCTATCCATCCAAACCATTCTCTAGAAACACTGCTTAAACTCTTCAAATGATTTGAACACTGCAATTTAGATTTCTCCCCTTTTTACATCAGTTCTGCCTTGGATTGTGAACTCCAGTATCTTCAATAAATTATACCTATGATACAATAAATTATACCTATGATAAGACAGAAAATCTTGTCCATAGGAGTAAATTCCACAAGGATTATTATGGCTAAATTTCATCCTTAGCTTTAAACTCCCCTTTTAGTCATGCCCTATTCATCTCCCTTATCTCTATGATTTCTTTGGTGCTGCTGGTCCTGCTAGCCAGCTTATATTGCTCCCCTTCTGTTCCACTACCTTGTTAGAAAACTGAGCAAAATATCACCTCTATATGCAGTTTCCAGCAATTGAGCTCACAGACAGTTATCCACTCCAGTACTTCCCACTAGTAAGCCATGATGCTGCTTGTAGTCAACTAGGCCTACCTTCACTAATTTTCTTTTATTGTACCATATTTCTGTGTAAGTCTCTGTTGTGGCCGTTTTATGATATTATAGTTCTTTTGACAGGGGTAACATGAAGTAGGCTCTTTTAGCAAATAAAAGACCTCTTCATGATGAAGCGATTAAAAGGTCATGATAAGAGAGCTATTCATTTAGTAAAAGGGACTACTTCACGGTGATCTCAAAGCAGCTATTACAAAGCGTGAATACCTCACACCAAACTCGGCTCTCCGGGAAACATCTAATCTGGTGCTATATTTGCAGACAATAAATAGAATTAAAAAGGTTAAATTTGCACAGGTGGTTGACTGCCTTCACTGAAACATTAATTCATTGGCTAAGACCCCAGGCTAACAGTCTTTCATGCTCAAATAGCCCAAAAAGACTTACCTTTACTTAAAAAGAACACAAAAATTGGATAATATAGGGGCACACCTTAATATTCATCTAAAAAGTGGACCCGACCATTTGATCTCTTAGGTCTGTCACACCATTGGTGCTCCTCAGAGCACAAGACCGAAGCTTGGTTTAAAGCATATGATGTGCAACAAAGACAACTTTGCAAAGGTGTGCTTAAAACATTTCTCTGGGACAGTTACACAAAGGTCTAGTCTTTGCCACCTACTTCAAGGCATTTCAACTCTGTCTGTGTATGTATTTTAAAAGATCTTTCATTCTATCTGTGCCAAAGTAACTGCTAACTCCCATTTTGCAGGAATTCACTTATTCAACACTCCTCCTTTCAACACTGTTGAGAGATGCAAACGCCAGCAGATTTATCTGCTTTCCTGACTGACCTGTTAGCCTAGTCAGAGAAGAGACAGTCAGCCAATTTTTCTTTGATCAAGGAGCCAGGAATGCAGCCAATGCCTCTTCTGAGAAAGACGGAATGGGTTCCTCACGCATAATGTAGATGGAAGATACCCCTGACATACAATGAGCTACAAGAAGAGAATTGTAAGACAGCACGGTTAAAATGTTTGAAATACACACAGATCTTTTTTGCCTTCGGGCATTTGTTCTGGAGGAAAATATTCCATTACAGGATTATGTGCTGTTTCTTAAAACCCACAGTAGTGCCAACAGTTCCCATTTATATCCACCACAGTGGATGCAATTATGCTGTTGCAATGGTTCCTAGTAAAAGGAAGCTCTGCCTTAGCGTTTTTTAAGCAATGACCTAGGTCAGGCTGACCATTTTCCTTCCAGCTAAGTAATTCTACACTACCGAAAAGACACAGGGTTTCCATGAAGATTACTTGTCCCTGCTTCAGTGGAGAAGTAGCAAATTCCAGACGCCAATGATAAAGGAGCTAGTTCAATATTTCACTGCCTTATTTCTCTAGTCCTTCGGTTCCTTGTGGGAGCAACTGGTAGAGAGGTGGTAGTGTTTTTTGTTTGTTTGTGGGGTTTTTAAATCTAGTTTCATCATTTTCCTTTGTAGACTGTTCTTACCATATGTTTTGCTCTGTTTTAAAAATAATTAGCAACTGCTTTTGTTCTTGATGTAAAATATTTCGCAGAAAACTATTTTGTGCTACAACTGTAGGCTGGATGAATATATCAGACCACTTGTTAAATTGCATCAGATACTAGCTCTTGCAAAGGAATGGCAGAACAGCATTTTTTGGTGGTTTTTTTTTCAGTACTCTCAAATGAGCTCATTGTTAATGGTGTATTGAGGACCCTGTTTCTCCCAGAATATCTGAAGCAAAATATCATTGCTGCTATGCTTTTTCCTTCCATTACCTCCATGTTACAGGCTTTAGTTCGTCTTGTGTTATCATATTTGATAAAATACAGTACAGTTTGCTTCCTGTTTGACACTGTGCTTTTGGTAAAACATTTAAAAGGGCACTGGCAACTATGCCATCCATCATCTTCACCTACTGCATTGTCAAAGCAGACAAAGGCATCTTCAAGAATTAATTCAGCAGTATAGAAAAACTGTCTATGTTTTATTCATCTACGTTGGTTGGTACAAAACATACCAAAAGCACAGGTCACAGGCATTTCTACATAACTGGTAGTACAGATGGTATTGCTTGTATTAATATGGCTCCCCTGAGAATTAATTTTGTTGTGATGGTAGACCTTTCCTCTCTGTCTTTCAACATTTCATAATTTTGTTGATCGTATTTATAGATTTCCCCATCTGTCAACTAACTAGTTTCCCTCTTTCCATACAGAGTCATCAGTTCTAAGTATTTCATTAAAGCCCTGTTCTGATAATTTGTGTAAACAAGATTTACAAGGTAATGCATCACGCTTTCCAACTGACTGCATTTCATGGTGGTTGCTAGGCACACAAACAGAACTGTTTTCAAGCTGCTGTAGGCCATCTTCTACTATGAGGTGCAACCTTAGGTTGCTATCTCAAGAACAAAGCTGAATCAGTGATTGCAGATTGAAGGATTTTTCTAGTAATCACTGACTAAAAAGCTCAGTAAGTGCACCTAAAATCTGTCACACCAGTCATCAGCTAGGCAAGTATCAATAACGCTATATATTTTCTCGTATATAGATTAAATCTTTCCATGATCCAGCTTCACTACACCAAAGTTAAGGACTCAACTAGAGTTTCTCTTTTAACACTGCTGCACAGGCTACATGTCAATTTCCAAACCGTTCTGACAGGTCATTTGCACATTTTCTGAGCTTCTATTCTGATCCTAAAGTGTTTGTGAGAAAGCCAGTGATTTCAGTGGGGAAAAAAGAAAAAAGAAAAAAGAAAAAAGAAAAAAGAAAAAAGAAAAAAGAAAAAAGAAAAAAGAAAAAAGAAAAAAGAAAAAAGAAAAGTTTGACAGACAAACTAGGCCTTTCTATGATTTATTTTGCAATGTTTTTCTGGTAAGCATGCTTAATTTCATATATATTCATCGTTGTATATACTGAGGTGAATGTGATTATGAATATGATCTGCAGATTGACTTTTTTAATCTCAAGAGCCTCTGCACTAGTGACTAGAACTATTTTATTTAAAAAGCTCTGTCTATGAACTTCGTGTAGGAACTGTGACTTTTGGATGAGACCTATATAAACAGAAGTGTTGTAGTTTACATAAATCCTCTGCCAACCCCATTATAATTAGAAAAGGAGGTATAGTTCTAGAAAAAAAGAAAAGGTTCTGGTGGGCTTTACTGCAGCAAAGACTAACAAGCTTAACAGACACTCTGTGAGGACTGAATTCAAATATGTTCATGAAACCCAACATAAATGTTTCAGATTTTATTTTGAAGCAAATAATCTAGATTCTAGATTTAGATTTGGCAGACCACCTGGCAAAGAAAAGTTGAAAGGAAAATATTCTTGACAGAAGAAATCCTTTGTTAGAAAAACCTGTCCTCACTTTCAGCCTTTCAAAAATAGGTTTGGATTAAAAGGGTTTATAGAATCACAGAATAATCATGGTCAGAAAGGACCTCTGAGATCACCAAATCCAACCACACACACAAAAAAAAATCCCTACAATCTTGGCCACCAGAGCATGCCCTGAAGTGCCAAATCTACATGTTTCTTTAATACCTCCAGGGAAGGTGACTCTACCACCTCCCTGGGCAGGCTGTTTCAGTGCCTGACCACTCTTTCAGTAAAGTAATTCTTCCTAATATCTAATCTAAACCTCCCCTGCTGCTACTTCAGACCATTTCCTCCGGTCCTGTCATAATTCACTTGGGAGAAGAGGCCAACATCCACCTCTCTACAACCTCCTTTCATGTTACTGCTTGATCCTTTTAAAAATTCTCACCTCTTATATGTCAGACTAAAAAATTTTTATGGATCTCTGTAAACTTTGACTAGTTCATTAATGTGTAATGTGTACCCAGAAACAAATAAGTAGTACATTTAAATGTGAATTACTTTTTAATTGACATATATGCTCACAAGTAGTTCACTCATACATATATATGTATAAAAGAAGTGAGAACTAGAGATTTTCAGTTATTTGCACAATGAAACCTTGAAGTTATTTTTCATGGTGATGAACTAAGCAGTCAGCAACCCATGGGGATATGTTGCAACTTCAAGAAATTATTCTATGCTGGAGCTCTCTTGCAGGGACAAGTACAGAGCTGTCTCATGGCCATATTTGACATAATTTCCAACGCTTCTTCTGCATAAAAGAGATGCGGGGAATAGAATTCTAAACTTTTTAAAGATGGATGCATTTAGGTGCCAGATGAGATGTCAAGAAGTCAATGAGATGCGTATGTTTAGCATCTGACCATCTGATTCTTAAAGATCATCTTTGGTGTTTGTCTGCACCTCTGGACATTCAAACACCTCTGTAAATCTGACATGTAAGCTCTTGGAAATTGTTACCCTTATCCTTTCCACATGTGTTAAAGCCATCATAATCAAAAAATAAAGAAAATCAAGTGATTTTACGTCAAATACCGACATTAAAAAGTGCTTAGATTACTCTCATATACTCAAGTAGAGCAAATTCCATGATATAACCACTTACTTGACATTTAATTACATCTTCCTTGTAATTCAGTGGGCAGAATTAAATGATTAAACCTGAAGTGATTATGTACATAATGAGTAAAAACAGATCAATCCTTTTTTTAATTTCAGTAGTGGAGGTTATAAAAATGTTTAAGCACCTTTAATATGAGGAACTACCTAGTAAAAACCACATTTGTGTCCTTTTAAAAATAATAATGGGACTTTAATCAAATTAAGCTTTTTAGATTTCCAAGTAAGCAGTGTCTATTTCATTATAATCCACTTCTCATTATGCTGTACTGTTTTCTAGCTTTGGACTCTATTGAGCTATGTCCATTTTGAACATCTATATCCTCTTTTAAAATATTTGATTTTGTCTTCTGTTTTTTAAAATGTGGTTTATTTTTCATAAGAGATACATAATAGGCCACATACTCAAGAGGGAGAATAACCATTTCTTTGTGGTTTATCTCTTGACCCCAAGTTCCCTGAAAGTTTCTCTTACTTCACAGAAATTTAATGTCAATTTAGCAAAGTCATTATGGAATCTTTGTTACTAATACATGTGCAGCAGTTTGAATGACTCTTACTCAAACTCCCTTAATTATACTTTATTTACAAGATCTATACATTTACTATGGAAGCTGAGAGTCAAAAAAAAAAAAAAAAAAACCAAAAAAAACCCAAAACAAACCAAAAAAACCCAAACAGAAACATATACGATGATCCAGGCTTCTTTCAAAGATAACCACCATATGACAGATTAAAATGAGCAGTAAAGCTTTGTAAATGGCAAGAAGGTGGGATAGGATTCATGGCAAATCCATTCTCTCACAAGGAGGAGGTTTATTTTCCACATGGTTCTGTGGCCTTAGACTGAGTGGTGTAACCAGTTCAGCACTCCCTCAACGTCTGGATATTCTCTGATTGAATTCAATAACAAAATGCGGTAGTCCTCAGTGGTATAGGGCACAGTTAGCCTCATGAACATAAAGAGCTATTTCAAGCATCTATTTCACATGTAGACCTCATCTTGCCATTAAACAAATAAATGTTTCATAAAAGTCAGTGCAGTGACCTTTCTACACACCATTCCCACTCCAGCTAATATTAAATGAGCATAGACGTATATGGATTACACACGAATGCTTTGGGAATGAGATTAAATGTGACCCTAAAAATTAGTACCTGTTAAAAATATGATCACTCCTTCTCCATTTCAACACTAAGAATCTTAATCAGCAAGAGCAGTGTGCCCCAAAAAACACAGCGCTACTGATGGAATACAGGGCACGCACAGATCTCTGTGGCCTACTGCTGGTTATAGATGGCTGGAACCTGTATGATCAATTGCATATTCATTTAGTAGATTAGGAATTTATAATGGTCTATTAAAACTGTAGTCTTTATTAGATATGTCTTATTTTTTTCTCTTTTTTTTCTCATTTTTTTTTTTTTTTTCCAATTAGGTCACTGGTACCTAGCAACTAAGATAACTAAATGTTACTGAGTTCTTTCGATTCGCAGACAATTCTCTATCAGTACTGATGAAACAGGTAAAGTTAGGCAGCTAATAACGTGCTTTCATAGAAGAAATTTTAACTCTTTCATCATCCATTCTAGTTATTAACCAATGGGGTTTCCTACAGAAGACTGCTTTCTTTACATATGTGTTATTCTGGTAGAGCTGATCTAACAGGACTCACATCCAGGAGCCTATTATTATTTTTATCTAGGAGGACTTGCATTTTCCAGTATTCCCAAGAAGACCTTTTTAAATTTCCATTTGCATTTCTGGCATAGCTCCTACCTGAATGAATCACTATTAGACCGCCATTAGCTTTAAAATGTGACACTAAAATTTGCTGGCTTCCCATTGAGGCCACTGCAGCTAATCTGACCACACAGCTTCTCCAGCAATTACCCTTCTGGTGCTTGTAACTCTGAACTACAATGATGAGATAAAGACATCGCAACGCTTTCCACAGCCAGACTGTAGCTAGCAAGAATATTCATTTTATTCCATACTAATAACACCACATTTACTTCTTTAATACTTTCTCAAAGATTTTCATCACCGAGCAAAGTATTGCTTTAAATTCCATAGACACACTTTAGAGAAAACTGTAGACTGCTCTGTCCAGTGTTTTAGCAGTAAGTTACAAGTTATTAACATTCTGACACTGACAGATGATTCTCTTCTAATAAAATTAGTATGCAATTCTCTGTTTTGTGAAAACTGAAAAAAAAAACCTTTTTTTTTTTAAAAAAAAATATGATTTATAAAACACCAGGAACTTGATATTCCTCAGCGAACTTCTTATGTGTAACTTCATTATACTTTAACTAAATATTTACTAGTAATAAAAAATAAAAGCCAACTATAACCAGCTTACAAATTGGTTACAAAATTCATGATAATATTCTATCACAAATAGATAGAATATTCACAAATATTCTATCAATATAGCAGATTGTTTTGCTATTCAGTAGGACAGACACAAAGAAATTTAACAACTATCATTACAGAATATTAGCTTTAAATTCAGTTTTCCGCTTTTACCAGAAGGCAAAGTGCTTATTTCATGATCTTCTGAATTAATACTTTTGGCAAATTTTTAATTCCTCCTCCTTACCTAATTTTCCAATTATGATACAGTTTTTCTCTATGTTGTATCAGATTTGGCTTAATATCCGTTTCTCTGATATGATATTGCAGGAAGAGGACTTAGTGTAGTAAAGAAACTGGAATCTTATACCTCTGAGTACTAATGCAAAAGAGCTAATCGACATTCTGGTCATACTTAATGCAACTTAAACAGGTTTTGCAATCAATAAGAAAAAGGGAATTTATTAAGTCTCAAAGATGTGCGTAAATAGACTTTCTCAGTTATTGGATTACCCTCTGCATTGAAACAGAGTGAGCAGAGGACTGTAATACTAAACAGTATGAGATTAAGTATCCAAGATGCCAATGCTTGATACAAGAATCCTAGAAAAATTTGACTGAGAACCATAATCACCTCAAGGCAGAATTAGCTGCCCCTAAAGCATACAGAAGACACTCATTTAACCACGTTACAAAGAGTTTCCAAGGGCGGAAACTCTACAAGCTTTCTAAGAAATTTATTTTAGTTTATAACTATCTTCAGAATTAGAAAGGCTTCTCTTCATTCAAACCTGTATCTCCTTGGCTACGAGTTAATCCTATTACTTCTATCACAACAGCATATAAAAGATAAGGGTTTATCATCTTACTATTCTAAGGAACTTTTTGCATATTTGAAGACTTACCTTCCCAGCTTTCTCCTGTTGAGGCTAAGGAAACCCAATTCTTTCTTAAATAATGGTGTCAAGACTTCACACGTCCTACAGAAAATACATGCTTAAACGCTGAAGTGTGATATTTCCTTATTTTCCCTAAACAGTAGGACATTACTTTTGTGTGTTCAATTTGTGACATGCTATAAACTTCATATCTTTTTCTACAATACTACTGTTTATAATACACTGCCTATTTTGTATTTGTTTACTAGAATTATTCCCAACTAAGTGCAAGTGTTTGCCTTTGTACCTATTGAATAGCTACATGGCTTTGTAGCTATTGAATATCCGCACATTCAAATCACTTCTCCAATTTGTTCACGGAGCTCTCAATTGGCCTTGGCCCTGAGGCTGCCGGTAACCCAGTTTGGTATAGTCTGCAAGTTTAAATAAATTTAGTCCCAGGTCCTATTATGCAAATAATTGATGAAAATGTTGAATATCACTGATCTCTGGCCAGAGCCCTGTGAACCATAAATCTGTCTGTTTGACAGTGAACCATTTATTTGCCAGCATTCTCTCTAAGCACAGAATTGCAATCTGCTTTTCAATAATGGTGGTCTCAGTCAGACCACGTTTCCTCAGCTTCCTAACAGCAACACCAGCAGGTAAGACTCCACTGGAAGAAAGATGCACCATACCTCCCACTCCTTATCTAACCACCAGGCTTTTTGTACAATGACAGAGAGAAATTAGACTGATTTGATACAATTTGAACTTCATAGATGGATGTTGGCACCCTGCTGCTTTTTATCACCTAGGGACTTTCAAGCAGTTAAGCTTTAACACACATACACACCCCTCCTCTTTTTCCCCCCCATTTCAATCCCCTCCCTTTCTTCACTAAAATCCTCAAGAACCTCCTGTTTGGTCTCTTCTGGAGAAAGATAACTGTTCTTTTCAGTTATGAATGTTGTTTGTCTTCCATATGTCTTCACAGATAACAAACAATCACAATGATATCACTTCAATTTCCTCCCTACAGTAATTTTTATCAAGGCCAGGAGAGCAATTCTAACCTTTTGTTTCATTATTTTAAGTTAAGTTCTTACCCATTTGTTGCTGATGTCAAATGCATTAATCATCAGATTGCAGCTAAGCTTGCTACTGAACTCTGGGGCAAAACAGACAATCAACATTAGACTTCACGGTCTTTAGCTCTTCCTTCTCTCTTCAAAATACAGATTGAATTTTTCCTCATTTTTCCTTACGTTATTGTTAAGGTACATTCTAATAATTCTTCACCTTCACTCAGTCACCCCAGAGGACTTCCCAGTTGCTAGATATTGTACATCTTGGCCATGCCATAACTACACACTGACATAAAACCTAAGGGAAGGACAATTACCATGTTCCTTCTCTTTTTCTCTTGTACTTTCACATGCATGGCAGGGGACCCAGTCAAGGTGCCATGTAGGGAGGTATCTTGCTCTCCTAAGCTTCCTCTACCCTGCTCAGAGAACCACCATCTGCAGTGTAATTCACTCACAGGTTTCACGTCAAGGGCTATGGTATCTGACTGATTTTCTCTCCTTGCTCCCATTATTCTATTTCTGTACAAAGTTAAGCATAAGACATTTGATTTTTTCTTTTGGTCTTATGCTTTCTCCAGACAAGGAGAAAGGTCCACGCAAGAACAAAGAAGATCACAGAATCACAGAATCACCTAGGTTGGAAGGGACCTTTTGAGATCATCTAGTCCAACCAATGGGGGGGGGGGGAAGCAAACAAAAAAAACCA
>VXBW01006525.1:1065454-1124926 GCA_013400375.1 Thinocorus orbignyianus
TGTTCTTGATACAGGCCAGGATGCTGTTGGCCTTCTTGGCTACCTGGGCACACTGCTGGCTCACGTTCAGCCGACAGTCGACCAACACCCCTAAGTCCTTTTCTGCCAGGCAGCTCTCCAGCCATTCTTCCCCAAGCCTGTAGCGCTGCCTGGGGTTGTTGTGACCCAAGTGCAGGACCCGGCACTTGTCCTTATTGAACCTCATTCCGTTGGTCTCAGCCCATTGATCCAGTCTGTCCAGATCCCTCTGCAAAGCCTCTCTACTCTCCAGCAGATCAACACTCCCACCCAATTTGGTGTCGTCTGCAAATTTGCTGAGGGTACATTCGATCCCCTCGTCCAGATCATTAATGAAGATGTTAAAGAGAACCGGACCCAGTACCGAGCCCTGTGGGACACCACTTGTGACTGGCCGCCAACTGGACTTCACACCATTCACTACCACCCTCTGGGCCCGGCCCTCCAGCCAGCTTTTAACCCAGTGCAGAGTATTCCCATCTAAAATGATATATGAAAACAGGAAACAGTCTGATTTCTAGCTACTGCTCCAATAAACTGCAAAGAAAAGAACAAGGGGAGAGAAAGAATTGCAACTGCAACTAGAGGCCAGTCAGCAACTGTGCTGCATGTTCTGTTTCTCAGCTAAGCATCTGTGCATCAAGATTCAGATGGAAGTTAAATATTTAACTGCATCACGTGGTGAAGTTCCTTGTTAATTTCAGCTGGAATCCTATGTGAATACAGGATGCATTTTCCAGTATCATTTAAGAGCCAGATGTAAAATAGAACTCAGCACTGTAAAGTGGATTACGGGCAAAATTTAGGCTGTAACCCAGTATTTCAGTCCTGAGGGGAAAGGAATCACTGGAAGAAACTCAGTTATTGACTATTCCTAAAGGTGTCCTTTGTACATTAAAATTCTTCCCGCTCAGGAAAAGAAATAAAAATTCAGTTTTGAAACAGTTGCTAAATTGCTCTGCTATCTCACATAAAATACAACTGATATCACCCACAGCTGAACCTTTTGCTCTTCGCTATTGAAAATCCTTAGACCACTATTCACTGCACCTTCATGTGCCATGCCCCAGCAATCACTGCTCCCCTTTCCAATAGTGCTCAAAAAGGTGACGAACACAGTGCCATGTCCGTGGGCTGCCACAAGCACAAGGGTGTGGAGGAAGGAGTGTTTTCCCCGTCTCCAGCAGTCAATCTCTCCCTGTCCACTGAGATCTGAACAAATATCAGAAGAGATCTCAGAGGCACCAGAGACCTGCCTGCCCCAGAAACCACTGCTCACACATCCAAGGGGACAAGGACTTCAAGGGCTCCTGCTGTGGTTCACAACCAGCTGCAGCAAGAGACAGAGCATACAGCAGGGTGTCCTCAGCTGGACACCACAGGTGGAGGCAGCTCAGGCAATGATTAGTCTGGGCACCGTGGACCTGGTTCAGATATGCATCCTCCAGCCTGTTTTGACTTTAGCTCTCTCTGCTTTGAAAGCCAGCCTTGGGAGAGCTTCCTGAGTCACTTCAGGGACATTCCAAAGATCCATGTAATCCTAAACTGGACCTAAAAGGACATCTTTCTGTGCAAATTTACTTTCAAGCCAGGTAAGTTAGAATACTAAGTGGAAAGACTTTATATTAATAAATAACTAAATCTTGTTTTGTCAGTCCTTATCAGAGAAGAAATTACAAAGAGGTTTTTTTTCTTGCATAACGACTAACATAGTATTGTATCTCACTGTTAAGTAAACACATACAACCTCAAGACATGCTTTGTGCTGCTCTGGCCCTCATGGCTCTCCTTTTGAGGCTTTTTTCTATTGAGTTTAAAGTATGGCAACTAATAGGAGAAAAAAGAAAATCACAAGCCTTTTCAGATATTCTGTCTTGTATAAAATGTAATGAAGTCAGGTTTAAATACATTTAACCTTGGGGTTATACAGTCTGAGTTCTTCTAAATGTGCTGTGCTCTGATAATACCTGACATTTAGAGTAACATCTCCCACAGTTATGCAATGAAGTTGATAACTTCAGAATTAAATCAACTCTAAGTGTGAAGTTTTGTACAAAGAGCTGAAAGGGAGGTGGAGAAAATAAGAAAAGGATCAGGTCTACGGGTTTGCCTGTTTTTTTACACTGGCAGAGCTTGAACATTAACATTTCCATTCACCTTTTTTAATTCTTTTCTTTTCCAGTAGAAGGACATTCCACCAAACTGCATTGGATTTGCTTTTCCTTATTATTGAAGGCTTCATGAAAAACAGTTATGCCATTTCTGAGAACAAATCTGAAATTGCTTGCTGAAGAGGAGGACAGCTGACAGCCTGTGGCACAGCAGAAAAGGACTTCTCAAAGCACCAGTAGCAGCACTGGGCTCTGGGGGGTTAGCTGAGCCCGTGCTGAAAGCCTGCACATGTCTGCGAGCCTGTGGCTGTGAGCCTAACAAAATGAGATTCCAGATTTGCCTGGGCTGGAGTAAGAAACTCACCTTTTTTTTTCCAGAGAGGAAAGAAAGAATTGAATTTATGAATCTTCTGTTCAAGGAAAGGACAATGTGGAGAGAGCAAGGGTCCCCACATACATATCCGCATATGCTCACATCATCACTTATTCTGCAGTCCTTCACTGGATACAATCTGTTCTAACTGGTTAGACTACTTTTACTGAAATTACTTAATTTCTTTTTATAAGTTTCCATTGTATTTTGACACATCTGAAAATAGTGATATAAACACTTCAAAAAAAAAGAAGGAAAATGGGAAAAAATGAATATGTATATATATATATTTAATGTTCTATCTCATAAGAGATAGAACATTAGTAGTTGCAGAGAAATTGAAAATGAAGCTCCATCTTTGATGACACCATACTCATTAAACCCACCATTATATAAAACAGTCTCTGCATATTCTTATGATCTTAGAAAATCAAAGAGAAAGATGTGGAACTGCCAAAGGTTACTCACAGTAATATAGGATATACCCCATTTTGCAGAAGATGAAAGGAATATGCAAAATCTCAAAATGTCATTCTGTGTTTTAAAGTATTACTGTGATAACCATGCCCAAGATGCTTGCTTGCCTTTCTTGTGAATTGAAATATCTTAAATGCAATAATGAATTCCTGGAAGGAGAGAATTTCAAAATTTTATTAAGAGTCTAGGGTCAGGTATGGCCTGGCTCTCCCCCGCAGCAGGAAAGGGGAAAAGCAGTAGCACATACCTGACACATCCCATGTTTTACCAGATATACTCCTTTACACATACCCGTAGGTGCACATAACCTCCTGTGCAAGGCTTTTCAATGGCACTCCTGGGATTAAAATGGAACCTGGGTTAAGGTTGTTTTGGGAAAAGTCTGCCTTCTGTGTCATCTGTCAGCTGCCCAAACATCCTGGACTTTTGTTAAAATGTTTAGCAATAGTCTAACTGCCAACAAGTTTATGGCAGTGATTTTAGAGATCTGAGATAATTTTAAAATTAGGAAAATGTCGGGAAATGTTACTTTAAAATACTAGTAGTTTTTTTTATTATCTTAGGAGTACTACAAAGTTCGTTGTTCTCACATGTGTGACAGAATCCCTGGATGATTCACTTTCATTCTTATGTTCTGCCAGAGAATGTAAAAAACACAAAAGATTTAATAGCACACATTTAGTATAAACTTTTTTTCCCAAGAGTTAAAATATTTTTTAAAGGATTCTTGTGTTGTTTTTTTTTACATAGATTTGAAGACAATTGTAGAAATTAAAGCTAATTAAAGCCACGACTAGTGGTGTTCCCCAGAGGTCAGCACTAGGTCCAATCTTGTTCAATCAGATTGAGGGGACAGAATATACCCTCAGCAAGTTCTCTGATGATAGAAAACTGGGAGGAGTCTCCTTTGGAGATATTCAAAACCTGCCTGGATGTGATCCTATGCAACCTGCTGTAGGTGAAATTGCTTTGGCAGGGAGGCTGGACTAGATGATTTCCGAAGTCCTACCATTCTTGACTCTGTAACAGTATCTTAATTAACTACTGATTCTGCCTATTTAGATGGTGTTACCAGAGAACAAATATATTCCTCAAGGAACACAGAACGGGAAAGTAGGGTTGACCGTACGGTATACGTTTTCGCTCCCATGTGCCTTCTTTTTAAATTGCAGTGCCATTTTACAGAACTGTGCTGTCCTGGATTCATGAAAGCCACTTCCAATGATTTCAGTTAGCATGTGAGTGTAATTTAAGGATTAGAAGTGAAGATAATCTGTACAAACTGATTATCTGTGATCTCTAAGATGTACTACTAAGATGTTAGAAAAATGCACTTTTTCACAGGCAACAAATAGAATTGGAAAAGGAATCTAGTTTGTGGTACTTTAGAGGACTAAATAAAGCTCAAAAATTAGAGTTTCTGTGCCAGATGTGAATATAGAGAACAGTATTATATTTTTCTATTTTAAGACCAAAAGTGACCATGATAATCACATATTCTGAGCTTCTGCCAACCTCGTGCTAATGGCAGATATTACTCCATGACTGACAGATCACGCCCATAATTTCTGTGTGATTTTGAACATCAAACCATCAAGTTGCCATCATAATCTAGAGTCAGCCCACCTTCTTTCTGCAGCCAGAGTTACAGCATCAGTGAATCCTGTCATGCTTAGGGAATCGCTAAAATAAACCAAACACTTTCACAACTCTGTACTGAAAAATCCTCCCTAAAAATTCCTGTCCTCTTAGTTAAAATCACGATCTGATTAAGCTTTACCAATATCTAAATACACGCTGCAAATTTTGAAGAGCAAGTAGGACTTTTAAAAGCTAAATTATGCCCATTTTTAATTACTCATTAACACTCTTTTTGGTAACACTCAAATGCCATTATCAGTTGGAGGAGGAAAAATTGTACTTGTGAATGACTTTATAACTTCACATTCAGCTCTACAGAAAGAACTAACTACTTTATTGGGATGTCTGACACATAATGATCTCTGATGGAGGGGTGGAAGAGTTTTAATTCCTCTTTCTTCACTCACTGAACCAAAGCTCACACAGCAAAAGAGGCACTTCTCCTTGACCTATCCCTCTGACCCCTGGGACAGGACGGAGTATGTTCACCCTCAAAGCAACTCTGAATCTTCCTCTGCCTCCCTGCCACTTTGCTATACACTAACATGTAACATGGAGCCTTTTCTAGATTTAATCAAAACAATTTTACTACTAAAATAAAATATAATTAAAAATAAAGAAACAAAAATCATACTATTTTAGTTTTCTTTTCTTGTGAGACTCCTACAGGCACTGGAGTGATGCTATTCTGCATCTCCTCATCAACTGCTCACACAAGGTTTTGCCACAGGCTTTGTGGTTCAAGCCTCCTGGACAGGACCTGCATCCTCACAGCACCACACAGCATGCAGCCAGCCATGGAGGCACTGAGTGGGACACACACTTTACCTGAAAGCCTATCTCATCGGGGATTAGATTCATCAAATAATAACATGGTTATTCTTGCTCTGTTTTCTGGAAATCACAGTTATAAAGTCTTCAGGAAACCATGAGAAGAGACTGAAGACTGTCTTCCCTATGACCTTCTCCACTCACATTGTTATTATGCTTAGAACAAAAACCAAACCATTTCTAACCAAATCTTTTTCTATTTATTTTTTTTTATTCAATGTGTCATGATGGTAACTCCAAGGTCCTGTAGTTTGATCACCTTATAAGTTCTGCTAAATAAATTTCATGACTTGGAATTAAAGTTCATTGATTACATTTTTCAGACTGTCTAAATTTTTTCTACACTGTATCCTTCTATGCCTTATCCTTCCATCATTTCACTTTTTCTACTTCTCTTGGTTTCTCATGTTTAGGTCCCTTTCTTCTTTCTTTTCTTTCAGTTTTGGCTTCCTCTTTTCTCTTAGTCACTGCCCACACTGCCCCCAGAAAGATGATGCTTGTTACACCTTTTCTCTTTTATATTTTTCCTTCTCTTTTTTTTTCCTTCCTCCAAACTCCTTCCTTCCCTTCTTTAGCAGTTTCTAGAAAAGTCAGGCTGCAGCTGCACTGAAACACAGGCCTGCTGAGAGTGAAAAGCAATTACTAGAAATTTTGGAGCTTTCTCAGCCTCCATTCTGAACAAGCCTGTGGGTAACACGTTTCAGAGTCAGGTACTCTGCTTTGCTCTCAGTAATCAGGGCACAGTTTCACAGGAAAACAAAGGAAATGTCCTGATCACCTTAATTTGGCCTTTTGTCACAATCTGACCCCATACAATTTTTGGTAAATGTAGAAATTGTGAGAAAATTAACCAGGATACAGCAAAGTAGGTGAGGATGAAAAATTTCCATTAGAATTACCCAGACCTTTGCTCCAAATGGGATTTCCTGGCAGGACACAGACATGAATTTCCCTGCTTCTAAGACTATGCTAGTGAAAACTTTATATTAAGGATGAAGGAGAACTCTATACAATTTTCCCGTGTAGTTTAGGCCATTCAGTGAGAGCAAATCCCAGCAATGGGAGCATTTTAGTAAGTATCAAATGAAGCAAAATAGCTTTTGGATTAGTTGATTATTCAGAATTCCCTAGTGGGTTTTCTCTTATTTTACAAATCCTACAATCAATAAAATTTCTAATCTGTACCTATTTTTATCCTGACAAACACTCTTAGCTCACTAAAATTTTCTGGTCTGATTGCAGATTAAAGAAGTGAGGATCAATGCTTTTCTTAAGTTTCTAATTATTATTTTCCTACTTCTAATTTTGCTCACATTACAAGAACACCGTGAGACATCAGGGCACTCAGACTAACTATGAGCTTGTCAATACTTCCAGTAATCTTACTTTGAGAAGGTCTGGTTTTCCACCTCATTGATTTAACCCAATTTTTACTCCATTTCTCATTCTACTAGTTTCAGAAGAGTTTCATCGGAAGCAAAAGGCCATTACAGACTACAAAGTCAAAATCACCAACAGAAAATGAGACAAAAATTAAAGTCACGATTTTAAAGCAGTGTGGTCAAAGAGAATCTGCTTAATATATTTAAATTTTCTCACAAACTTATATGCAGCTCTTGGGCTAATAACTAGCTTTGAAATTTGAATATTTTTTCCTAATTTATTCTATATCATAGTATTAACTATTATCCTTTTAGTATATCTGCATTATTGCTGAGGAAAATAGACCAAATTATATCTTTTCTATTCCAGTGGATACAGCAACAGTTTATAGGTTTTTTTAAGCTAAGGCAGCAGTAAGTAGCTAATTGCAAATATTCCACCCTTAGTTGATTATAAGGAAAGCAAGGAAATAAAATGGTTTTAATGATAAACTTTTTCTACCTCTTCCTCATTCATCATTTATATTACACAGCCAGTATTTTCTGGGTCCCTTTTTCTGTGTTGTTCCACCAGTGCCTCTCTCACAATTAGGGTTCTTTGGCATGGAAACATTGGCGAATGTGCCTTAAAACATGCAGAATGCAAGCTCAGACTATGATGTGCTTTCTGTTGGAAGGTGCTGGGAAAGAAAGTACAAGACAGCAATCTTGAAAAACGTGAAGAAGAGAAGAAGCTCCTAACAGAAGACTGGGTGCTTGATTGAAACAGAAACACGCAATAGAGACTGTGGCAGCAGCCACCCCCTGTAGTGAGCAGGCTCTGGTTTAGGGTCACTCTCACAAAAACAGCTTGCAGAGGTCCTCAAAGCCTCTAGTGGTGTGTCTGAAGGTCATAAGGGTAGTGCAGATCTCCCTCTGCTCTGCCTCCACCAGCAACCGATACCATCGACAAGAAAAGATCTCTGTTAAAGGCATCCTATCAGGCTGTGCTCCATCTTATAATGAAAGAGGTTTTTCCAAATCCCCTCAGAAGAATAAAGCTTTCATAGAAATGCCAACAAAGCCATAATTACAGTGGCAATAGTAGGTGATTCTATAATAAACTATATTTCTTCCACATGAAGATATTAATTTCCTTTTTTGAAATGTTCATTCCTAAGCTTAAGATGGGGTTTTTGAATTGTGTTCAGAGGCAATTTATGCAGGAGTAAAAATACACTCTATCCTAAATGTACAGAACACTAATTTAAAATGATCTATTTGCCATAATATACATTCACTCCAGTACTGAAATGTTCTGAAGCTTCTCCTCCTTCACATGCAGCACCATCAGGCTATTCTTGTGCACCAGGAGTCCTGGCATACATTTCAGATTAAATATGAGGCTTCTATTTCAATTTTTACAGCAAAACAGTACAGGTTAGACACATGGGTTAGACACAGTGCAGATGTGCCAGCAAGTACAAGTTTCCTAAGGTGCAGATTGAAAAGTATCATCATGAGGGCAGTTTCTTTTATCAAAATATCAAGCAGTGCTAATGTTCTACTAAATATGGTTATTTCCAGTAATACTGGAAATAAAAAAAAAAAAAAAATAAAATCACAATTTTGTTCATCAGCTTGTTTCTCCTTGGTGCTTCCCCACGCAGTGATTATACTGAGCTCTCTGTGGTTATTTTGGATTCATATTATATTACATAAGATGTAAATTGGACCCACTGATTTTGAAATTGCTGGGTCTTTTGTTCCTTGGGTAGTTTGAGGAAAGGACTACACTCAGCCTTTTCACCATTTCAATGCGTTTTCACTTAGTTAAATAAAGCTGTTGCATTGCGCCTTTAGGCAATAGTGCTCCATCCACTAAACTGAAGACAGTATATATTGACAACCAGCTGGGAGAGTCTGCAGTAAAAGCTTTATGACCTATATCTTGTCTGCCTTGGACTATTCTCTTAATACCACATACAGCAGAAATCAAAGCAGCAAGGTCACAGTCCATGCTTAGTCACGAGCAGTGAAAGAAAGCAAATCTTAGCATTGTCCCACGTTTAATTCCCTGACAGCAGTATTTCAACATCCATTACATGGCTTGTCTCAAATCAAATTGGATGTTCCTGCTTCTTTGTTATTAATCAAACAGAAATATTCAATTAAATTTCTCCTTATAATTAAACTTTCACTTTACATAATATGCCATTTATGCAGAATCTGCAGCTGCAATCACTGCTAGAGAAAAGAAATGTCAACTTCAAAGTTAGTATCTTGTACAAATTAGAAATTCTGTCTTTGCACATGAAGGTTGTAAGTTGTAGACTCTTAAAATAATTTAAATTTGGCTGAACTCTATTTCAAATTCAATCAAGCATGAATTCTTTTCCCATAACAGGTGATGATGAAACAGATTATTTGAAACATTTAAATGAGAAGACATTAAAAATACATAAACATATAGAAACACTGAAATAAAGTCAGGTAGAAATGCCTAAGTATATACAGCTCATAAAGAATAATGAGAACAGAACTTGTACAAAATTTCTATTAAAAATCACACAAAGTTTTATCTTTAATTCCCTTTGAGTATACCTGGAAGTCAATTCATCCAGGTGCATTCTAACATGCATTCAAGAAAACCAAGGTACACAGTTTTATTATACCAGATTATACCTGTAATCGAAGTATGATTAATACTGTAGTAGAACAGGGGATTTTTTTATTATATGTCCTCAGTGCCTCCAAAATTTTAATGTAAAGGTCCTTCCTCTTGGGTCTTAGTATGTACTTTGTAAAGTACTGCGTATCCAAATAGAATGTTGCAAATTAATACAACTTTATCATTAATTTGTGGATGTGTTTAGTTTTAATAACATGAACTATTCACATCAATCAAATAGGCCACAGTCTCTGCTACATGACATAATTTCTAAGTCACATCAAAGCCAACACTGACTACTTAATGTACACAAGAACATCCAGGGAATATCACAGTAGTACCAAAGATAATGAAACTGCAGGGCTAGTTCAATGAATTATACAGTATATGCATAAAAAAATCCACAGGCTTTCAGGAAACTGCAAACAGACAGTTACAACCTCAAAGAACCTAGTTAAAATAAATAAATAAATCCCCTGACTTAACAGGATTCAATCAAGGTTGTTAGGTCAAATAAATTACTTTTCTTAACAGTGATCCAATCAGGGAGATTTTGGGGTTTTTTTACATTGTGGACTGCAAGTGGAAAGCAAGCCTGGAGGTTTCTAAGACCGATTCATGCTAATCCAGACAAAGTTCAGCTAACTAAAGAAGCAATCAAAAAATTAACCCCTTCTGCCCACTGCGGGCATGATGTTCTGGAACTCCTCAATGCTGCATTTATAACAGAGATATAATGTTAAATAGACCAGTTAAATAAACTCCTATTTGTATTATGCTGAATCAATTCTGCAACACTAACACCTGCCTTCAGTGCAAACGGATTCCTAAGAAACACACAAGTACAATTCTAATCTGTTGATCAAGATGGCAGGTGAACAAAACACAGGTAAGATGCTGAAGTAAAAGAGAGAATAGATATTGCATACAAAGAAGCACAAAGATTGATTTGGCAAGAGATGATGATAAAGCTGAGAATAATCAATAGTAAAGTGCTTGAAAAGAGTCCCTATTTGAAAGAGGCAAGAACAAAAAAGGTTGAATTGGGAAGTGCATTGAATGTATAACCCGTAACCATCTGATAGCCTCTCATCATGTCTGGTGACAGTATATTCGTGAACCCATTACTAAATGAGCTTGCTAATGCCATACAAAAACTGAAGTGCATCCTGAAAAACAGTGGGAGAAAGTGAGACGTTGGAAAGGATGTCCAAGCCCAGATAATGGGAATGATCTGAAGCACAACCAAAATCCTGAAAACTCTTGAGGGTTAAGACTGCAATGAAAGTCAAATACAGAAAAGGGGGTCTAAACCATTTCTAAATTTTGACTACTCACATAATTTTTCCCCCTAATTTCTTTATGGAAAGATTTTCCATCACATGCTGATTTGGATTCTTGTTAAAAAATGAGAAGACAAGTAGAGGAAAATTCAAGGAATGTTCATAACCTCGACAAGGAATGTTCATAACCTCGACACTTCTACTCTTCTTAATATTATTTGAGAAAAATCAGATAAGAAATGCTGATGTTTCAAGTGAGAGATGGGAGAGGAGGAATAACTGATAGTCAATTCCCAGAATCATGATTGTTGTAAGAAATCTGTCTAAAAATCTGAAATGTATACTGTATACTGAGGAGAAATAATGGTTTTCAAGTCTTTATTTCACTTTTGTAGGTTGTACATGAAAAGCTTGTTCCATCACCACTGAGCCAAGTCAATGAAAACAATGGAATCAGGTGCCAACTCTCAATCATATTATTTCTTAAGAGCTCAGAAGCTAAGAAGTCAAGTACTGAAACAATTCCAGATTTCAAGGACATCATCACAGTGTGGAACTACATGAGGTACTCAGAAGAATAATCTCTGCTCAAGTCAAGGATATTTATATCATATTTTAACATGAAATCCAGAGTCCACTACTCACAGCAGGCTGTGCAGGCGCTCATTTTAAAAAAGAAGTATCAGTTGAATAACAATTTTTAATGCCAAAACAGAAAATCTGACTATAGGACCATTAGAAGGAACACTGTCAATAACAACTCTCTCACAGAAATGCAGAACAGAGTCTTTGTGTCACCTTTGAGCTCATTTCCCAGTACACACCAGGAGTTTTGAAACAACTTACAAACTTCAAAACATTAGTACACTATGATGTAAAATATATAACGGCATGCATGAATTTTCCCCAGTCCTGCAGTCTACACTCAGTCTTCCCTCTTCAAAGGTACTCCATAAGCAAGAACTGAGGCACACGTAATAATTAATTTTTAAAAATAAAACCTAGAAATAACGTGTTTCACTAAAACTGCACCAAAACCAGAGCTATCCAAGGGGAAAAAAAAAAAAAAAGTCAGTAATTGAAAAAGACATACTGTCACACTACCATCACTACCATTAAGCAACATTAAATCTATGCAAACATTTTTTTGTTCTTATTCCCTGTCCTGAAGATTTCAGGTGTTTCTTATAAAAGCTTCAGGATCCCAAATTATAATGATAAAGTAGATTGAATGACTAATGGATCAGAGAAATACTGCTTTTAATTAAAAATTAAATACTGCCATAATATTGTATGGTTTTCCTAACAGAACTTTTTGGAATGAGGGGAGAGGGGAGATAAGGGGAAGATGAAGGGCAAAAGCCTTCAAACTGGAGCAGCCACAGAGATTTGACTTGCAAGGTGGGGATGCCTGCAGCTCCCCTGGGCAGCACTACTGAGATGAGTAATAGGAAAGTTCCTCCGTACTAATTTCATCTCTGAAAAGCCCAGAAGTTGCAGGTGATCTGCTACTGACTATTTGGGCTTCCATTGGATTTGCAAGTGTGATACAACTACCCAGAGTGTCTCAGAACTACAACTGTTTTACCAGCAACGACACCACAGCAGTTAGAGGGAAAAAGTCCAAACACCTCAAATGTATAAAAATCAAGAAAACGTTATAGGCAAAGCTACTATTACTAGCATATATATTTTAATAATCAATTCTTGGAAAAACAAAGTTTTTTCTTGCCTGTTGTCATCAAATTCTTGAATCATCCCTGATTTGCTGCTGAAGGAATCTTTATATAAATCTTATTAAAATCTGAATCTTTAAAAATCAGCATCTCTAAGGGCTCCTCAGTCCCAAGCAGCAACCAAATCCCTCTCTCAAATGCAAACACATCAGGTCAAGGCTGACAACAGAAACAAGCTGCTTTTACACGTGACCATGAAAGTTGGGTAACAGTCTAAGCTGAAATCGCATCCAGCATGATCTCCTTGGTAAAATGAATCAGAGAGGGCCTGATACACAGGGTGATTTGTTTTTCCTTTCCCCCACAAATTCTAGGTACACGTTAGACTTGCCTTCATATTCAAAGGCTTAATATTGAAATGATCACCTTGCTGAAATCTACAGCATTTTATTTGAGTGGGATCAAGATTCTGGCAGGTACAGGCCAAAGGCTAGCTAAGCTTAGATAAAGCAAAGCTCTCACCTCTTCAGATCTCTCATTGACTTGCAGACAATACTGACATTAGTGGAGATTGTAAGGTGGTGAGTGTGCTAGTTCTTACCATATGTGAATTCTATGAGGTTTCCTTTCCCAACCCAACTTATCCGCATTTCTTTTTTAAGAGTACAATGCAAAACATGCTTTTCCAAATTCAGCTTCCTGAGCAGTGAAATTAAGGGAGGATTCAGGAAAAGAGAGACCATTTACATATTTCTTGGGCAATACCATTGTTTGCTTCTCATATGTGCTACACAGATGTATTTAACTTTTTTTAACCAACACATCAATTAAGTCTCCTTCTAAGCAAACTTTCTTATCACAAGGTACCTTCCTCTTGAAAACACCATTGAAAGCAACCCTTATAATATGTCTAAATTTAAAGATATCAGAAAATTGGGTTCATATTCTGACCATATGACCATATCACACAAACAGAGAACATACAGATTTTTTTGTCAAAGCTGGCAGATCTGTTCCCATTCTGGGTTTGTGCCCACCTCAATCACTATTCATCTCCATGTAGTGAGGTTACAACACAACTTGGAGGTGCAGAAGTCTTCTTTAGTCTTTCTGTAGTATCTCTCTTTGCACTTAAACCCTCATTTTCCATGGCAGCTATTCCCAGCTATGAGCACCATCCCTTTCAGCTTCATGCTGCACTCCTAGGTCTTGCAGGAACCCTGGCAATGGTGGTATTTCACAGAGATGCAGGATCCAGGCAACAGCTGCTCTCTGCAGAGTTCTGGCAGTCTGGAGCAAGGACTGCAATCTTCAGGAGAAGAGACAGGCAGGTGTCCAAGTTATGCCCAGGACAGACATATCAACACCTCTTTTTGCAGTTGATCCACTTCTTGGCAGGATCTTTGTGTGAGACAAAGCTTTCACCTCCCAAAGAATTCAGAATCAAGTTGTGAATTTATGGGCACAGCCATGGAGATAGAAGTGTGAAAAATGGTGCTCTAACCAAGTGCTGACACAGTTGTTATTTTAAAGGGAGCAAAAGTACTGAAGTTTTTTCTGGATAGTCATCAAACTGAGAATTCTGGATATGATCCATGAAGGGCAGAATCCACATAAAGGATTTATGCTTCAGCATCCTAATTCTTCATTCTTAAAATACCATCATGCTCATACATCTCAAAATGATTGTGATGCAGAAAAAACAATGAATTGTATAGAAATACATAAATTAGAAAAAAGCAAGTAGCTAACTCTGCTGTCATCATCCTATGTCCACCAGAAGTTGTTACAAATAGTTGAAGTGTGTTTTTCTCTCAGTGTGTTGGCACAGGTTATAAATGTATGTTGATCACAGATGAAAATTTAAGAGGGCACTCATAAAAATGGAGTTGTAACATTTTCTTTGAAAAAGAAGGTCCTTTTTACAGATAGTACTTATCAGGTATGTCCTTGCAAACTGCCGACCTGGATAGCAGGGGGAAAAAATCCATACCACTAGTATTCACAGGTTCTGAGAAAATCCAAGGTGAAGTGCAAAGCATTGGTTTTCATCTTTTCCCACTGCAGTAGCTCTCTGAGGAAAGACTTCTAGAATGGTTACAGGTGAATAGCACTTGCAGATCTTATCAGGGTTTCTACACTCCTGGAGAGGAACGCCCGCAATACATCAACTTGAACGCCTGTCCTACCATGCAAACAGCGGAGCTGGGCAATAGGAGCTTCTCCAAAGAAACTACACTTTCCTCCCTGAAACATAAATTCACAAAACTACTCTTTCTGTAGCTGTGTATGATGGCAGGCTAGAACATCCTTTTCATTGGGGCCATAAGGAATAGTGAATTATCCCACAAGGCTCCTAAAGGAATCTTTGGCACTTGAAGAAGGAGGGGTCTGCCCTCGGAACCCTGGCAGGCAAGTGCAGTGTGGTGCCTAGAGCCTGGCAAAAAAGCATGGGTGGAGGAAGGTGTTCTGTCTGCTTTGTGCTTGCAGACAAACATGCCGATACTTGGAAATGCAGAGATCACCTCTGACAGCAGCAATGTTACTGCCAGTTTAGAATACGAATCCTGTATACCAGGAGACTATCAGCTATTTTAGAACAGCTTTGTGTGGGTTAGAGACACTAGCCACAACAGGAAAAAAAATCTCAAAGCTCTTTTTTTTTATTTTTTTTAAGTTTGCTTAATATTTGACAAACAAAATGATTGCCATAGCAACATGTATATTCTGTTGAACAAATATCTGTGTAAGTACCACAGACATTAAAGGTGTAATTAGCCTATGCTGGTTTACATTGCTTCAAAACCAAATCAATATATTTTATTGTGCACTCTTTTTTTTCTAGTTTCGGGGTTTATCAAACACATTTTAGCACTACTTCTTTATTAGAACTTCCCTTCTCTGCAGTACCCATTTCTCCAGATTTGGCAGGGGGGGAAAGGACTTAAGACGACTGTTTGCTGTGCTTGTATGAACTGCCAGCATCCTTATGTGGTATGTGCACAAGGTGCAGTGGGGCCCTCCTTAACAAGCCATTCCTAGCTTGGAAGTCAAAGGAAACACCAAAGCCACTAAATGCCCATATTGAATCTCAACCCACATTTTCATTCAGACCCTACTGGAGAGCTTGTAGTGGCTTCAGCCACATTACTTAGAAGTGGCCCATCCAAAAAAGAAAGAATTGAAAACCAGAAAATTTGTTCTTTTTACCTTAAACCAGGACAGAGATGCAGCAGTTTCTCATCGTGGTCGTGTACTCCAGAGCTGACTGTGCTCAGGGGTCTTAGCTTCCCACGTTAGTCCCCTCTATACAGCCTCTCCACACCTTGAATACCCACTTATGTCTACTACCACAATAACAAAACCAAAAAAAGCTCAAGTGCATGCCTTTATATTACCTGGCTGGAGCTACCTTACAACTGGGATGCTTTGGAGTTTGGGTGTCTTAGCAAGAAATCAATGTTTTCATTTTTTATTTTTTTTTTCCAATTTTCAATTAAGGAAAAAGAAATCTGAAAACCGCAGGTCTCAAAACTGCAAAACTGTCACAGCTCTAATGGTCCCTCTTTCCACTTTCATGCAGCTTAATTTTTCCAATTTTCTCCACCTCTAATTCTCCTTGTCAGCATTACATCTCATTTTGTGGCAAGCACAAGAGGGATCAGAGTTATTTCTAAATATATGTGATTTGGACAAATTGGAAAAAAAAAAAAAAAGAAAAAAAAGAAAAAAGACACAGAAAGAAAGCACCACCTCCCCACTCTCGAAAATGAAAAGTATTTTGTGATACTTGAAAATCCTTATTACTCTGTAAGTAATGGTAAAATGGGAAAACTGGTGAAAAATACTTAAAAAAATAAGAAAAACCAAAAAACCTCAGTCACCTGAAAGCTCCTACCCATTCCACAAAAGAAAGAAAGATCAAGTGTACTTTAGAACTAAACTCTGAATCTTCCTGAGTTTTACTTCTAATTAACATAATTTTCTTGCATAGCTATGTGGAAGTGCACTCTGAAAATGAACATACGACCATGGAGAACAGCCACATTCAAAAGCAAAGTGCTCTCTGCATGAACGTCTGATAAAGCTCTGAATTTAGAGAGAGGAGGGAAATGGAGATGCTTTCTTGGCACATTTATATATTGGAAAATGAGAGTGACAGTTCCTGAAAGCTCTGCAGCCAACAGAGATAGCACGATTTCAGTTGTAATTAAAGCAAACAAAAGGCTTTCTGGCATGGTAGATAACCTAAAAAAAAAAAAAACAGTAGGGGGAAAAAAAGACCAAAAAGGATTTAAAATATAGTTTCTTGATTGGGTAAGAACTTGAGAATTTCAGTACTTTTTCCTCAAAAGGCTGTCCACATTTTGAACTCAAGTTATGCAGACATTTGCATGCTTTTTCTTTATTAAAATTTTATGCAAAGACATACAAAAATACATATCTTTAGCACACCTGCTGTCCAGAATATAGTTGTTTCTAAGGATTCCCTAATTTGATTTCAGGAAAATAATTAACCCAAACAATTAACAGTTTGCTGGAATGTTTAACTGTCCTCACAACGGCTTTCTGTTCAAACTACTACCACAAATTTTTTTCAAATGTCACTAAGATTGCAATTTATATCAATCCACCAGAAGCAGTTTTCACAAACCCATTTCTAGTTAAAGAACAACAAAATAAAATAAAATTAAAAAATTAAATAAATTGGTGCTTCCCTTCAGTTACCTGACTTAGATTACATAAGCATAAATAGTTGATTTTAATTGTTCAGTCAGACTCAACTGGTTTATACTCTACAACTGAAAAGACTCCTTTCTATGAGAATTTCACTCTTTAAGGGGTTGAGAAGAAAAGGGTACAATTCTCAAAACATCTTTTTTTATTACCAAAAAAAATATTATTATTTAAGTCAAAACAGAAAGAGAGAAGCTGTAATAGGATTTAAAGGCCAATGTCACATGTGGGAGGTTCTTTAAGAAGTGAGAAATAATATGCAAATATGGGTTTATTACAAATGCTTCTATATATTCATATTCAAGAATAATCAGAAGATTTCTCTCTATCTTCAATTGACAACTAATTCAAGGACTAATATGTCTATAATTTCCAAATAAAGAGGAAGATGCTTCCTATCCACATGCTCAGCTTGACTACTTAATCTGCAGATCACAAATGCATTTTCAGAGGGTACTGTCATTGCTTGATATTCCAGATCAGATGTAGATTTAAGGGTTTTGATTCTTTGCTTATATATTTAGAGAAAGAGGAAAAACAAAATACACTACACCAAATCCAACACATTTTATTTACAGATTTCTTTTAAAAATGTTCTTGTTCTCATTAAATGTACATTTAAACTGTTAGGACAAGATTTTAAGTGAAAGATTGTAACATAAGAGAACTTCATACTCTTTTGTTTTGGTTTTTAATTCACAATGCTTGGCATTTCATTTTATATTTTACGTTATTTTCTGACTGTATAAGCCTGAATAATTGTGCTCTCCAACAGCTCTAAACATTCAGAGTAGTCCTGGTTAAGATCTCTGTGGATCTAATTATTGCGTTTGACATGTAGAGTATGCAATACAGTGCCTAATGTAGAAAAAAGTAGAATGCTGAATCATGTCGTTGTTCTTTGTGTCTTTATTCCCTATTCACCTGTTTCCACACCCTTGCCCATGCTCTTTCGATCGACATAATAAAATACTTTGTAAAACTGGACATCTGGATCCAGTGATGGAACCTGAAATATTCCCACTCTTCAGACATCGTTTACCCCTTTCTTTCTTCCTGTCAAAATGGCTGGAATCCAAAAGGGGAGATGATAACATGCATGGACAAGACAAATTATTCCTCAATCAGGAATAAAAGAAGAGCCTACACAAATCATTTTCTTTAAGTATGCATCAGTCTAAGAACTTAAATAACGAAGGAAAGGAGAAAAAATGCAGTCCTGATGTAACTGATAAGCACATTTCAAATATCAGGGTCCATAGATGTTTGTTAGAGATAAAAGAAAAAGAAATCAAGTTGCCAGCTTAATTGCCAGATTGATATCAAGACAGGGTCCTGGTAGCTTCTCCTGAATTGTGGTAAAACAATGGCAATAAGCCCAGAATATATTCTTACAGGTTTCTCATTTATTCACTCCATCATTCACTCTGTACCAATCCTTTGGAGTAGCAGGGAGAGCTCTTCAAAAGCAGATAAAGTCTTCCACCCTTAAACCTCATTCAAAACCCAGTTTTGATATTTGAAAGGGTTTTATTTTAGCTCTGTGCACTGTAAGTGAAAACCTGAAAGAAATCAGGTCAATGATAAGCTGGTGTTACCTACATGAATTTCTTTGGCTGTAACTACATAATAGTATTTCTCGTTTGATATAAAGTAGTTCTCAGGAAGCCTGAGATCTCAAGCTGGAAACTTCAGTATATCGTATAATCTTCAATCAAATGTGAATTCCTGATTTCTGTAATGTATTAACTGACTTAACCTTTTAAAGAACAATAAATAAGAAATATGTATTTTTAATCTTATAGAATAAAATTAGGGAGCATGTTCCACAGGTGTACAAAGTAGATACTAATGCTTCATATTCTGTTCTCCGTAAATCTTTCCAACCTTTAAATATGCTTATTGATTCTCTACGCTTTCAGAGACAGATAGTTCAAAAGTAACAAGATATTTGTGCTTCATTTGTAATATGTCATTTCCTTTTCACGTAAGCAGTTATAATAAACATATAATAAGTAATAATTCAGGTGTGAAGTGGGAAAAAAAACCCAATCATGTAAAGTTGGACAAAAATTCTGCATGTGTCTTCTCGATTCCTAGTCTACAACACCGATCAAAGGAGCCCCAAAATGGCTTCATAGTGATTCAGCTGCTCCAGTTACAGTCTTTACCTAATCCTGCCTTCACTTATGCTAGTCTCGATCTCAGTCACCATAGTTTTTGCCCAAGTATTATGCAAAGCAGATGTTTTAATTTATTAAAATAGTGGCTTCACTCAAGCCAAATAACACAGAGCAGTTCTAGTAAAACCCACTGCCAACTAGTTCAGTACAATAGATTTTTACTGCATCCACTGAATCAGTAAGAGCTGGGAAGTATGATGAGTAAAAGACTAAGCTGAAGACAAGCAGAAGAGAGATGAGGAACATATTTTAGGACTTCTCTGAAAGATTCTGCCTTTCTGACACTTCTCTAAACAATATAGATCATTTTTATATGCTATGCCCATGAGAATAGGAGGAGAGTCACAAATAAAATAGACCTTCAGTATGAAGAAAGTACTTTACATCATAAGCTTGTCATTCATAATGATGTAGTCAACGCTGTTTGATTACTTATACATATTACTTCATTTAAGGTTTTATTATGTCCTCCAACTATTTTCATGAAGATTGTAATAGAATTCCCTCTTGTGCCAAGTTATTTTTATTTATTGATTTTGTTAGCAAAATCAATACAAAATATTGTCATCTAGAATATTGTATTTGCTGCTCCAAAGCAAATGAACAAAAGGCAAAACAGATACTGTGCATCAGTGCATTAAGAAGGTCTTATATTGTTAAAATTAGTGTGTCATTACAAGTTTTAGTTGCCATATATGGAACTAGAGATACCACACTTAAGCAATAAGCAGGAAAAGATAAACATCAAAAAAATTACCTGGATCATCCACAGACCTACAGTACTTTGCAATAACACTTAATGGAGGCTGAAATAATACCTAATAACATACAAGAGGGGAGCAGGGGAATTAGGCAGGAACAGAACACAATGCAAGCCCTTTGCAGAGACAGCCTTCAAGAGAGCCCACCTGTGCAAGATGCACAATGACCTGAGCAGCTAATCCCTTGCTCTTCACAGCATGAAAGAGTTTAACCATGACATTGAAACTCCCTTCTGCTGCCAGTGCTTAGTCAAGGGTCTCTGCCCAGCATGCCTTTGCACAGCAAGTTATGGCCCAGGTTGCAGAAGTGCAATCACATGCCTCAATAGAATAACTGCTAAAGAAGGAGAAACTTTGCAGGTCACCCTTCACTTGACCAGAGAGCTAAAATCTAGTAGCCATGTGAAGGGGTCACAACAACATTCACTGCCTGCTCAAGAAAGTTTTCATTCGTATCATCCACACTACATGTGGCGTCCATGACATGCACTATCCTGCATTCACGACTACCCTTTCTCAGATTTTCTTCCCAAATTGATCGATATAGTGCACATGCGCGGAGAGGATTTAATGTAATCCCTCCCTTTCCACTTTTCTTAAGCTACTATCACATAATTTCCTAGTAAGTATGAATATAGAGTGATTTTTTCCTTTTTCTGTGATTGTTATTAGACAGAAAACCCTCTAAAACAGTCGTATAATTTAATACACTGCTCAAAAACAATGCAAGGGAACTGTTATTCAAGACAACTGTGGTGTTCTTATGCATGCAGAAAACTAGCTGGCAAAGCATTTTCTTCCAAAAATGTAAATGATTAAGTTGAGGGTATAATTTTCTAACACGTGATGACACTTCCAAAATACACGCTTCTCTGTGAATTATATTTTCCCTTTGGCATATTTGAATTTACACCTTGCAGGGATAACAGCAAAAAATATTGTGTAAATAAATCAGGAGCATGCCAGGAACACAAATCTCTGAGAACCGATTCCTGTATAGAGCGTTCTATGTATTTTCCTCACCTAAGTAAAAAAAAAAAAAAAAAGAATCATTATTTCCAAACTCTTTTAAAACATACGAAGGATTAGTGTGTCATTTCCAAGAGATTTCCTCTATTTTAGCCTCATTTTGGTCTTAATATCTAATACCCAATACACAAGCTTAATGATTTCTGCTCATATGGTATGAACAGGCTTTCTGTGACTAATAGGTGCTCTCCATGATCCTCCACAATCAAAGATGTGTCACCTAAAGACCTAGTTTCACTAAAATCATTAATAGAGAACCCTTTTGGAGATTCTAGAATAATCCTTTTTAAAAAACCCTCTGAATAAACACATTTTTCCACAGTTTGATGGAATAGCTATGTAAAGTGCTACATATATGTATGTCACAAAATACTTACAGTATAGAGTAATGAAATAGTAAGTACAAGAGAAAGGAAACTTGATGAGCCATTTATGTAGTAAACTACATCTCCAATTTACTCAACATCTCTTTAAATATTGTCCATTCATTAATCTTGATGCATTGTAAGGGAGCAAGTGTCCATATATCTCTCAATGATCATAACATTTTATTCGAATTTAATATACTACCATACATATTATCTCAAGGTTAAAAAGAAAAGAAAAGAGAAGGAAAAAAGAGATCTCAAACATTTCTAAAGAGATAGAGTTCAGGAATTGACTTTAATTTCCATTATTTAAGATAAGTAAATGTATAGACTGATAGGTACGCAAGCCAGCATTGGCAATAATTATCCATTTGGAGCACCTTATCATATATAAAAGAGTGGAAATGAGGACCAAATTTAGCTGCCAGTATTCGTCATCTACTTTATCAATTTTTCACTCTGCATATTATTTAAAGTCATTTCTATACATGGGAATTTTTTATAGTCTCAGACTTTTTTGACAGGTCATCATAATGGCAAACACTGTACAGGAATTTGAATGAAACGGGCTACCCTTCTAGTTCCTGCTGCCCAGCTGCACTTGGCATGAACAAGACTGTCTGCCCAGTTCATCAGAAGATTTTTCCAATCCCAGTCACGTAACACCTCTAAGCCTGAGATATAACCAGCAAAATGAGAAAAGGAGTTCTGGAATCTGGTATCGTCTTGTGTTTAATCACTTCCTAAGCACATTCATCTCACGGTGTAGCCAAATCACAAGAAATTGCAGAGAGACTCTGTGCTCTGAATTCCCATTTTTTGCTGGAACATACTTAGCTCACACTTCCTAAGATCGTTATGACTGATTTATCTATTAACCTATCAAACATGACACAAGTCAGAGGGAAAGTAGATATTACTAATTTTAAGAGGTAAAATAATAAAGCAGACAGAATATGGACTAAGTGCAGATTTTTTGAAATCAAGAAATCTATTTGGAAAAGGAATTCTCTGTCTTCAGGAACAGAAAGAAAAGCAATATGAAAGGAGTAAGAGAGTGCATAATTATATGTGGGAGGTGATGAGACTAAGAAATAGAAAGTTAAAGTCTCACAATCACTAAACAATGTAGAAGAAAGTGAGGCGAGAAAATCCAGAAAACTGAAGAAGGAAAAAAGGAGGGGTGGGATTTCTCAGACAGCTTAGTATTAAAGGGTTCTGATTACAGAAGCATACACAAAAGAAAACACAGCAAGAATTGGTAATGTTCCCTGGCAGAATATAACAACAAATTGCTAGGATAAATGCAAGTAACCTGGAAGCCTAAAACTGTTAAGATATACACTAAGGAAAAGAGTTAAGAATGACATAAGGGAAGAGAGCAGGAGAGACGAGCAATCTGTTCCTCACTGTGACTCTGGCTGATTCTGTTTCTCCTCATTCATTTGCTTTTAGCGTTTACAAATTCTAAAATCCTATTTCACTGTAAGGTTGCAAAAACTACTGGAACACTAATATAAGCAAAAATACCCAAATAGATGGCCTTACCCCGAATATTCAAAACAGTTTATGTTTTTCTTCTATTTTTGGAAAACTATAGAAATGGAACATAAATTGCAATGAGCTACAATAACTTTAATACCAAGCTCATATTTAGATGTTTTATTTTCCTAGCAGTGCTCACTATACGATGATTTTAATTTCATCTGAGATACTGAAAAAAGAAATTATGGCACTGCCAATGCAGATGGCTGGTGAAATGAATACCACAGCTGAGAGTGAAATTCTGCTGACGGGAAATACTATTAATACAAAAGTTTCCTTTCTCAACCATCAAAACTTGATACTCTGCCCTTTTGGGAAAGACTGGTTTTTATGTTTCAAGGTGTTGCAAACCAAACTTTGAATTTAATAACTGCATTTTTATTTCATGTGCATATATATACTTAATTGGTTTTAAGTTTACTACATGGAAATACTACCAACCATCTACTCCAAACACTCCTAATCTTTTAACAAACTGAATAATTAGGGCAAATAATACATCACAGAATATCCCAGAAGTTTTTAATCAAAGGAACATTTTTTTTTTTAATATTGAAAAATGTTTAATACAGTATGGATATATTGCTAATAGAGAATAACTTTCCTGTATCTTTTGACATATAGAATATTTAAGTATATAATTTAAGAACATAATATATTCAAATTTTAAAACATATTTGTAAGACTCTTGAGAGGTATGATTCATGAACACTTCCATGTCACTCGAGGATCTCTGGATGAAAGCTACCATAGAGTATTTCCGTGATGAATGTAAAATCTTTTTTCACATTGTTGAGACTCCAGAACCTCAGGTACAGCACTATGGGATCACACATGGGCTAAGACTGAGATAGATGGAAAAAAGAACCGCAACCTCAAAAATAAACTTGATCTAAGTTCTCTAACAATTCTTAAAAGATATGAGACGAATACAGAATACAGAAAAAGTAACAAAGAAATAGGCATAGGTTCTCTACTAAAAATGGTAACCACCACTTCGATTTACTAAGACTAACTACAGTATATTTACGCTATTGCAAGCAAGTTCTTCAACCATTAAGGTAACCTGAGCCTTCCTGTTACAATGCCATGCTAAAATAGCACAAAGTTTTTCAAGAAAAGAATTCAGCTTTGACCAACATTTACAGGCATCGTTACATGGCAAATATAAAACTCACAACAAAGAATAAAGACCTATATAGTACATCAAACTACTCACTTAATTCAGCAACTGAAAGATGACTCCAAAAAAAGGTTACATTAGTACCAATGTCCTGCCCCCAACCTCAAAGACATTTTGATGTGCTAAATGCACATTTAACATCATGCCCTTTAGGATCTTCATTATATCACTGGACCAAAATTTCCATTACTGCTAGTGTTGCTGACTCAAGACGAAATCGGAGACAAAAATAAAGTAGCACTGGCATCACATGCTAGAAAGAGACATGAAGTTACTTCTGCCAGCTTGATCTGTATCACACCCAGGACAGAAAATCAAAGGCTTAAAGGAAATTGAAAAAGCCAGATGCATCATTAGAAGACCTGAGGACTACACAATGTCACTAACGACTAGAGCTAGTAGGTCCACAGCAGCTGAAAATTAACTAAATATATGAACAAATATCAATCAAGGTGTATAACAGCTTATGTTACTAAGGGATATAGCATGAAAACAATAAAAGTTTTCACACATGCCCACCTTTCCTCAACTGATCTAATCATAGGTATAGACTATTCCTTCTAACCCTCCCCCAAGCTAAGTTTATAAAAAGGTAAATTTTTGCAGCAATGAACTGTATAAAATCATAAATTGTCCATCAGAACTGGAATGGTAATTCAAGCTGTTGAGCAGAATTTATTATATCAGAGTTTCAGGCACAGCCAGCCCCAGGGGACGGTACAGAGACAAGGAATTACCATAGAAAATGCTGAGATCCAGATGTGCTTAGCACAGGGTATCAGTTACGTATTTGCTCTGCTCTGTGAGTTTGGCCTGCACAGCTGGTAAAGCCCAGGGAGGAGTGCAATGTCCCTGTTTATGTTCTTATTGCTTCTTAATCATAAATCCCCAAAAAAGAACAGCTGATGCAAGTAGGGGTGGTAGTAATCCAATCCCAGCTCACAAGGGAGGAGAAGGATGAATTTGCTTCTCATTCCCTCTGTGCAGCCTCTTTACCTTAAACAGGTGAAACAAAGCACGTTCACATACATGTCAGCACCACCAACAAAGGAAGGGTCTTAAAAGAAACTACAGACAGATGAAGGTGACAGTGACAAGAACTCGAATCGGTTCTTGTCTCAGCATCCAGAAGAAGCAGCTGAAGGTCACATTCAGGAAGCTTTCCACTGGAGGAAAATATAATTTTAAAATATCTTTATGATAATGACAGTGCAGACAGCAATTAGAACCACTAAAAGCTGTGTACCAGAGCCAAGTGAATTTTACCCAAAACGCTACAGAAAACAACGATGATAGTGAGCTGTCGAAATTTAGGAACCTAAAAAGAAGGAACACCATGGGAAGTAAGACAAGTAATTCTCACGAAGATATGAACAACTTACAGACCTAAAGGCTGACTTAGAGCAGAGATGAGCCTCTGAAAACATTGATAAATCTATTCTCTACAAGATCCTGCTGAAAATCGTAGTGGCACACTGTACCTTATTCATTGTCCACCTGGCTGCTGCTGTCACACTGAAGAGACGACTTCATTACATTGTTGTGATAGGTAGACAAGAGCTGATCCAAAGGCCCATTTTAAAGTCAATGCAAAAAGTTCCACTGACTTTAATGGCATTTTCATCAAGTTCAGAAGTGATAAGCACTTTAGGTGCCTGCTAGATAAAGGTTGCTACTTAAAGTTAATTATATTGTCTGCACAGCGAAAGCGAAAGATTGTGGAAGAAAATTAAATTCTGATGTGTTTGCACTGTTTCTCTGAAATGTGACAAGCAGCTTTGGAGCTCCCAGCGCACATAACACCCTCCAGCTCCAAGATCAGTTTTGTACAGGTATCTGGGAAGAACAATTTCTCTATGGAACAGCTTTTAAATATAGAAGGGTTTAGAGTTGAAAGGGACCTTAAAGATCATCGAGTTCCAACCCCCCTACCATGGGCAGGGACACCTCCCACTAGACCAGGTTGCTCAAAGCCCCATCCAGCCTGGCTTGAACACTTCATGTTCTGGAACATTTGCCATTGCTATAGGTTGTCCTTACCACAAATACTGACACTTGAACTTGTCTTTGGAGTGACTAATTTATTTCCAGAAGAAGGTACCAGGATTTTAAGATTTTGACATACTTGGGGGTTTTCTGCTTATAAAGAAGCAAAGAAAAAAATAAAAACACCTTCCCCCTTCAGATATGTGAGTGAACGTGCAATACAAAAAGCCTCTCATTCGAGGCTAAAAACATATATCAAGATTGTTACAGTTAAACTTTTAGTTTGTGCATTAGATACTTCTGACCAAGAACTTGCAATTTAGAATTAAAAAGCACTTGCTGTGACTTTTTTTTTTTCCAAAAAACTAATTTTTTTCATACTTTTCTATTTTAAGCAAAATTTAATTATTACTCAATATGGTCTGCTGATAAGAGAAAGAATTATGCAGAGTAACTGAAAAAGCAGATTTAATTTTTTTCCTCTCTCATACTTTATAATAATTGGTTTCCATGTCCGGCCAGCTTATTTAACTATTTAATCATAATAAGAAGTAACTGTGAACCTTCAGTCAGAGGTTAGGTTTTTACTTCATCTGATTTTTCTCATTTTGCGGAGCATAAACATTTCAGAACTACCAACCAAATCTGATTGCTGCAGTGAAAATTTTGTCTGTCCACGCACCTGGAGAGGCAGAGGATGAGATTTCTCATATACCAAAGGTGTAGAAACATTTGGAGATTATGAATCTAAGTGAACATAATGATGAGAACGTTCTATTAAGAATGGTTTAAGGAATATTTGGCGCTCTATGAAACTGGACATTTGGGTAGAAAATTGACATTTGTTTTCATTTGTGAACCATTTTGAAAAAATAAATTATATTTTTCTTTTAAATCTTGGGAGTCTTTATCTTCAGGGGAAATATTGCTGATGTGACAATACTGACTCAGAGACTCATCCAGGTTGAAAGGACCTGAGGAAGTCCTTAGTCCAACTTCCTGCACAAAGCAGGATCCACACTGAATGCAGACCAGTTAGCTTAAGGGTTGGTCCAGCTGCATCCTGAAAGTGCACAGCTTCTCAGGGTAAAGCTTATATTATACTTGATTGCATTTAACAAATGAAATAAGATACGAATGTAATGTTTGGAGGGTTTGATTTCAAGATAGTGTGACTGACAGACTTCCATGAAAAGATTTATGACAACACTGACAAAACTAGAGAAGTATAAACTTTTTGGTTTTGCATACGCTTCTACTTTGTCCGCAGAATTATTTATTCTAGGTTATTTTAAAATAAATATTTCAATCTACATTTATTTAAATATACGCACATATTCTTATATATGTCTATTTAAATACAGCCTTATATATATTTAATATGTGAAAACCAGCAGGGCTCCTCTACACAGAGATTTGATTTAGCTTTCTTAAAGATTTTTTTTTTTTAAACCAACCCTAGTATCCCTGGTACTATTATGGTTTCAACCTATGCTAGCACATCAATCAATATTGTGGAATAAATTTGGTTCTTAATTTCTATTTAAGAAAACCTATTTTTAACAGCCTAAGACAAAATATTTCAAAAGATGAAAACTTTGGGCTTCTAGACTGTGCATTCTAAGTCACATATCAGAGGTATCTGAAAATATTTTAAACGTCGTTGCATTTAGAAAAAAAACAACACCAAAACAACAAAAAATACCAAAAAAACCACTAAAAGTCTTTACTAGTTTGAAAATCTAATTCATTACATTGCAGCAAAAGAAAGATGTTAATTCCTCTTGGTATAAAATTCATGATCACTAACAACATATACTAGTTTGGCTGCAAGACTAAAATTCTTAATGTGGTATCAATGACTATTTTAAGATTAAGTGACCATTTGGGATCACATTCATCAATACTAATGGTATCTTATTTAAAACTTTAATGAGAAAGCTATAATGCATATCACATTTCTCATTATTATTGAATTTCAGATAGAGGATATTATGAAAAATGAAATAAAAGCAAAAAAAAAAAACACCCATTGCTTAAAATGGATTTTCTAAGTGTATCGAACATGCAAACTGGACTGTAGGCATTTGTTAAGAGGGCTGTTCAATCTTGTTTATGTTCAGAATACATAGAAAAAGTATGTCTTCAAGTTAGACCTGGAATGAATCATTATGGAATGCGCTGATACCCACATCATGAAAAAAATACATGGCACTTTCAGTAAAATGTTTTAACATAATGGGTCAGTCAGATCCATGAAGTGACTTTGCTCCTCTGAAGTCATTTATTCACTGTATTTGAAGATGTGAGCCAGCTCTTGTATTTCAGAAATCAGTAAGTGTCACAGTTGAGCTAACAACGATTCATGGTCAGGGTAAAGATCTGTCAAAAGTGAGAGATGTGTAAAATACTCTTTTATTCCATATTCTTCTGTAGGGAGGAAGGGAACTATTATTTCTTGGGAGCATGGGATGAAGAATTTTGAAAAACAGACGGGTGTATCAGTTAACTCTAGTTGCTTGTGGTTAACTCTGGCAGTTCTTTAACCAAATTAAAGCTCAGGTCAGTTTTTCCAACCTTGAGCGGCTACTAATACAGTCTCCAATTAAGACTCCTAACAGTCCGTGCACTGGACTGGCTGTCCTTGTTCCTGTTCTTTTGGTTGGTTGGATTTTTTGACTTATTTATTTACTAAAAACATAACAACACTTTTCCCTTTCAGCATTGCTAAGGAAGACCTATCAGAGATATTTTATAATAATGTCACTAGTACCTCATCTTCTAAAAAAGTACATACATTACAATACAATTGTAAAACTAGCTTTTGATTGTATGCTAGTTCTGGAAACATCATAGGTACATACAAGAGATTGTAGCAAGAGATAAGTTTAACTTTAAAAACTCCTCTTTTTATACACAGCTGTGGGCTGTGATGGACAAAACCTTCACTTCAGTGGACATTTCTGGGACATTTCTGCATATTATCAATGCACAGAAGAGAACATGGGAGGATGTGATAGGCTTGGTAGTTTCACTGCAGAAGCTAGAATTTAGCTGTATAAAATAAATTGTTCATAGATTAAGGGAACTGTCAAATTTAAACAGTGGAATATTGCCTATTCCAGTCTCCATGGATTATTATGTGATGTAGGAATATGACTATGTGAAAATCACAATAATGTTAAGACCGAGTTTCTAAACCACTGGATCTCGGAAAATCTGCTGGACACTACCTAAGTCCTCCTGAAATAACAGTATTCATATTTGACAAGAATGACAATATTATTGAAAATACTTTCTCTGTCAATAAACATTTTGGTTGAAAAGCTAAAGGCCCTAGAATCCATTTTAAGTGAACAATAGCAAAGCACCATGTTGCTCTTTGAATACTATCCTTGAACAAGAAGTTGAAAACATGAATACTGATTTTTCAACACTGATGATTCTGAATGAAAACCAAAAATAGCAAAACAAACAAACAAACAAAAAACCCCACAGAAAACCCCAAACAAATAACAAAAAAAAAAAGAGTCATCTTGTATCTAGTTTAGAATTTTTTCATATTTTTTTTTTTACACTTATAATTTTTGAGATGAAACAGCAATCCTGGGACAGAGACGCAGTAAGCTATGTGTAAAGCTCTTCTGTGGGTGCTCATAGTAAACCCCTGACAGACAGCAGACCCATCATCTCATGACAAGTGTTCCAATAATGTAAACATAAAAATGCATACCAAGACATATAATGCAAAAGATATGAAGGTGCTCCAGGTAGAGCTCTACTACTTCTATTAAGCAGCAGGTTGCCTAATGAGTTGAATGCAAGTACTCGCCAGACTGCAATCCAACAAGGATTAAATGAGAAAAGGCTGTTTAGCAGACAAATACTAAACAAACACCACTGCCCATGATTCTCAGCAGAAAATATACTTCTCAGATTTTCCCCACCTTCTGCATACAGGGACTGGTGGTTATTAAGTTTTCCCACAAAATTTAGACAAAAACTTGGATAGAAGTGGGACACTGGGCATTCATATGAATACTCACTCACATGGCATAATTCATGAAAGCACAGTGTCACAAAATTCACTTTTCCAGATTTTACTACAAAGCACATCATCTCCTCAGGCAAATAACTGCTCTTTTTATATCTTTAAAAAGCCTTGCATGTCTGTAGAGATATATAAAATAAAAGTCAAATATCAGAGTCAAGTATCAGAGGAGTAGTATGCCAAGATCACCTACAGCCAAGCTACTACGTTAGCAAGTTCTAATGAATCCAGCTAAAATTTCAACTCAGTATAAGCCAGCAGCCTTTAAAAAGGGGAAAATTTAAGCAGCCCACTCCCATGAATCGCTCAATATCTGACCTTCTAAACATCTAATCTTGTCATACTTAGGAGAGGAATAAAATATATCACAAAAATATCTGCAAGAAATAACTTCAAATTTTGGGTGTAGCTTTCACTTAAAATTTCCTTCTTATTTTTTTATCCCTGCCCTAAATTTGATGAAAATTGGTCATTCATGTTTCCGATGAGATACACAGATGAATGGGGAAGTCGTGTCTGGATTAGGCTTTTATTTCTGGTCTCATAAACTGAGGATTATGCACATGTATGATTTGCTTCCTGACTCATCTCAAAAAGAACAAATGAAAGATGAAAGATCATCCAGCGGACATCGGGAAATACTCACGAAAAACATGTTTATCTAAAGCAGCATGCATTTCCGTAGGAAAAAGTTGATAGTATGGCTTTGATATCAGATCTTTACTTTATAGACAGCGTTACATAAAATACTGCTGTACAGATCATCACTGCTTTAAGAAGTCTTTTGCAATTCTTTTGCATGGAATAAACTTGTTGATAAAACATTGTTTCCATGTGTTAAAAGACAGATTTCATTTTGTCTTTGTTGTGTATATTTCCAACCATTAGCTGGTACTCCAGATAATACCATTCAAAGTCAGATTTTCATAAGCACTATAGAAACTATCTTGTTGAAAACATCTGCACATTAACACCAAACAGTGTCTTGATAAGACATAATAAGATAAAAATAAGGCATAATGCAAGGTAACTTACTTATCTTTTAATTTTGCAGGAAAAAAAAAAATTAATTCCACTGACCAAGAAGACTACTGATAATTGAACATATAATTTCCACCTAATTGGTGGAAAGATAATCTCCTAATGCAGAACAGACAATAATGATTTAAGACTTCATTGAATTTTCCCCCCTCATGGGTTCCTTTAATCTGCAAACAAACTCCTGAAGATTTGTTTGGTGCACTCAGGTAAGACAGTATGAGAGGCAATCTCTAAAAGCCTGATGAGTGTGTCACTTGCTGTTCACCCTCCATTCACTGCAGATTGTGGTCAGTGCACCTTATCACTAACCTCGAAAAATGGATATTATAGCAGTGAAGTGATGACAGGGATCAGCACACAGCAGATAAGTAACTTCTTTCTTTTAAGGGTTCTTTGTTTCAGACACTGTGTTGGACTCTCATCTTCAATAGATTAAACTATAAATATTCAGAATCATTTTTGCAATATTATTCATTCCTACTGAATGTGTAATGTGTGACATTTAGATCTAAAACTATTTTTCTCCCACCTTCCTGAAGAGGATTGGATTCGTCTTCTTCCTGATCTTACCACAGAATTATTAAAAGCTATTTTCATGGTGTTTTAGGCTAAATACATCGTTTTGTTAAAATTCCCTAGCTAAAAAGATTACAGTTTGAAGCCTTAAGGAAACATTTTCCCCATTTTTTTTTTTTTTAAAGAGCACACAAATGCTTATGATTCTAAACTAGAGCGGAACTTCAATCTGGTTTTTGAGCACACTTCTGAACCAAGAGCTAAAACCCTCTGCACATAGTTCATCTTGCATTGAAAGCAGAAAATGATGCATTAGTAATAGAAAAGGGAATAAAGTAGGAAAAAACCCTGAAAGTTGGTATTCTAAAAGGATTTGAAAGCAGGGAGATGGAAAGAATAATTTCTAGGAAAAATCCAAAAATCACAAGGAAGGGATTATGAAATCAAATGAGGAAGAAAAAAAGAGGAGTTACAAAGAAAGAGAATTGATCTCATTTACTTCTTCACCTACTCTCCTGTGGCATATTATGTTCTAGCAAGAGCATGGGGAGAACATGCCTATGAAGTCTCAAGAAAAAAAACACTAATATCCAGAATAAAGCTTTTTTTTAATTTCAAGTGGACTCCAGAGACAACTTGCAAGGTATAATCTTCTGCTGAGGGACACCAAAGTTCCTGAATGGTAAAAAGAATTTCTTCAGACTACAGTGCTCATCGCACTGCAAATTTACTACCCTATCTTTTACCATTAATGCAAGAACAGTGTCTGATTCTCATTTTCTAATCAAAACCATAATTCGAGTTTTGGCAGTTGTGAATAACACCACCAGCAGAGTGAGAAAAAATTTAAATGTCATTTTAACACAGTACTTATTAAAAGCAGTAGTGAAATAACCTTTCCTCTGGAAATCTCAGCTGCCTTAGATGCTCTGCCTCTCAGAGCATCACATTCTTTGCTCATACATTGACAATCTTCAAAGGAAAAATCCAAATCTAAAGAAATAGCACTGCAAAGCTGTCTCCTCTCTGCATACAATGTGTACAATAGTCTCCATACTGCTGTGTTCACACAGTCCAAGAAGAATCAGACGGCAGGACATTCACCAAGAATGTATATGTTCATTTCTCAAATTAGTTCCTATTTACTGATTCATTGCCTTGCAAAATGAGACTTTTTCGGTGATGTCAACCAAATTACAGCGAGTGACAGAAGCCTGAACTACAACACAGTTGATCCATGCAAGTTTTGGCAAAGTAAAAAAAAAATGGAGAATTGATGAAAGCATTTCAGAGGTGTGGAGAGCTACGGAGAACCGCGGAGCAAAGGATGTACAGAAAGTACCTCTAAGATTGTCACAGCCTTCTGTTAAAAACAAAAATGCCAGAGAGCCATGACGCTTAAGCTGGTTAACACTGGTTTACCTTCCTGTCACGGTTTAGCCTCGGCGGCAACAAAAGCACCACGTGGCAATCCCTTGGCTCCGCCNTGACCTGCTATGATATATACAGCAAGGATATGATGTCCAGAAATCAATTTACAAGACTTTGAATTCCTTAGCAAGGAAATTTTCTTCTGTATGAAGTTCATAGAACAACACCAAAACAGCTGCTATACCACATGAAATGGCTTTGTTTCTTCTATTAGGCATGATTTGAATGATTCATTCAATTATTACTTTTGTATTCAAAGATGGCTTATTTGCATGCAGATTTATGTCCCGTTATGCATAGAGGACATTCTTAATTGTGCTGAAATAACTGTAAATTTAATTAAAGTTTGTCATTCCAAGCATAAAATAGATTAAAGAAAATGCTGACAACAATAAAATAAATATTCAACTATTTAACTCAACATTTATTTTTAATCCAAACATCAAAATAACCTTGTTTCTAATTACAGTTTCATCACAAAATGTCTTGATGAAGCATTTGTCTTTATTTTTCTCCAATTTGTTCAACTGAAACACACTAGCTTATTTAAAAACTGTTGATTAATAAATCAGTTCCAGCTGTATTACTGTATGTTACAAAGAACACAGATTAATGTATGTAAACAACCATTATAATTTTAAAAACTGAAGGCTTTGATGTTCCGCAAAAGCAGAAATCCCATCAAATACATAACAGTACAATTATACACCTAAATCATAACAAAGGCAGCAAACATAGGTACTAGAGTCAAGGGGTCCAAAGCAATTTACAGCAGATGGACAGATCATCCAAATGCTTAAAAGTCATTTGCAGTTCCTTGTATTGGGTATTATTAAAAACTCAACCACATGTTGTAACTCATGACAATAAACAAATCCTCAGTTTTGTAAAAAGTTACATTCAAAGGAGACATAAAGAAATAGTTTAGCCTGATTCTACTGAAACTATGTTTAAAAACTCTAATTAGGTCATTTAATATTAATTTTATATGCAATAAAATATATTATTCATAGCTAACAACTGAGGAAGGAGTAAGACAGGTGAATTTTCTCTCATCCAGACCCAATAAGCCTGGTTCTGACTGAGGAAAAAGAAATAAATAAAAAAATTGAAGACCCAAGAAGAATGAATGCTAGTTTAACCCTTCATGTTATTGGGAAGCATTAGTTATGCAGAAATAAAAAGGCTTTTGAAGGTAACATATACCTTTCCCCCAACTATCTTGAAAAAAACAGAACTGCCTCATCAGCCTAATAAATATCTCAAGAATCAGAAAATTTCAAGGGAAAATGGCTTTTTACCACATATTTACAATAACATATTTTTAAACTTTTGAAAGGATCGGTGATTTTCCCTTCCATCCTAAGGAGCAGTTTCTTCTCAGGAGGTGACAGACTTCAGTGGCAGTATTATTATTATTTATATCTATTGAGAATCTGGCTGACAACATCTATTAAGCAAATTCAGCACCATCACCACCACTTCTAGAGGACACAACAATCACAGTATGTTTATGGTTTGAAAGCCGTGAGCCCAGCTGGAGCACTCAAGAACAAGTATCACAAGCCTCATCCAAACCCAAGGATTATCATCACAAACTGCTTGCCAAACCCTGTTCATTTCTCATTTTAATTACTACTTCTCACTATCCTTGAGCAAAGGAAATAGCTAGATGCAAAGTGTACGTGCTACAAACATTATCCCTCTAAGCAATTACCAGAAACTGGACTGTAAAAGGAAGGAAAAGTTTCTTTTTGCCACAAAACCAAGAATGAAATATAGAGAGGGATTTATCCTGCCAAGTGATACATCCAGCATGCATTGAGAGCAATTTGCATGTCAATCTGTACTGATCATCCCTGATGTTACCACATTTTAATGTAATACATCGTGATGGATATTTTCATGTTTGCCTACATTTCTACATTAGCTATATATACAACCAGTATGAAAATCCCAAACCCATCCAAAAGGAAAATTTCAAGACATCCAATGAGGAAATTAAGTCAGCGTAAGGGATTATTAAAAGTTCTCACATAATGAAAACAGTTAAGAGCAAGTATTTTTCAGAAAGGAGTAAAACTGGAACCCTCCACAAGAAAACCAGTGAACTGAACATCAGCACTTTTGTGATTTATTGATTAACACATATCATAAAAAGACCTTGATCGAGAATCCACCAGAACTAGTTGAAGGAAACCTACTTGAATCTAATCCTGAGTAAAGGAATCATTTTACATCAACACCTTTAGAATACTTCAGATCAGCTTTCAGCATGTTATCAGGCTTACCAGGTATAATTTTTAAAGCTGCAGGTATACCAGTCAGTACAGCACTGTTACCAGGAGGTCAAAAAGGTTTGCATAGTGAACTGGAAATTAGTATTTTATTGTTCTAAGAATTTAAATCCACAACACAGTTATTGTAGTAGCAGTTACCAACACAAAAGGATAAGTTAACTACTATACTGTAGTATAATGTGATAAACAATAGTAATCTTTTATCAAATCTGAGTGTCACCTTAAGCTGACACCTTAGTCATAGCTATTTGTAAATTTTACTGTTCCAAAGCAAACCAAAAAACCCCAAGCAACCCAATCTTGCTTGACTAACCACAGAGTCTACCAATCCATAGCTATTCCGTAATGAATAATAGATCACATTTTAATAGCGCTTTTTATACAAACACCAATATGCAAAGAGGAAATCCATAAAATCATTTTCCTTTTTGTGTTCTGAGATTTATTTTAGAAAACTCTACATAGTATTCTTAATTGAAGCTATTTTTTGACAATATAATAGCCTAAAAATTCTCTAAATACTATGAAAAGCAAAGAATCTACTGCATTATATAGTCCAAGAAACTTTCAGACTATCAGGTTTCAGATTACTGAAGCCAATAATAAAATTTCCATGACATGAACCAGCCTATATTTTTTACTATAGTTCATAAATGAGATATACAACTGTTTCAAACAGGAAGGAATATCAGAAGACAGGCTTTCAAATAATCAGCTAGTAACAGAACAGTTTAAGGGTTACAAAACCTCTACTACAAGACCCTGCATGACATTTCAGAGGAGCCACAGCAGTTTACCTCCACTGAGAACCTCGCAGTATTTCTGTACACACTGAAATACACACTTCAGCATCATTTCATGAGAAGGTTTAGGGAAATCAAGTACGCAAATCACATTGTATTACGTGGCATTGCAGAACTAAAACAACAAGGGTTTCGGAGTTTTAATTTAGAGGCTTTTCAACTATAGATAGTTGGCTTACCTGTTTAACATCATATGCAAGAAGAACAAATCTTAAGTCTGGCGAAACTGAGTGTCTTGATGCTTTGAATGTTACCTAAAATGAAGTAGTAACAAAAGTGAGTTTGCAATATGAAAGATATTTTTTTTCCAAATTTTGTTACCTTCTAAGGTAATTTCAGAGCTTCCCATTCATAAGACAGATCTGGTTTAGAACACCTACATCATTTTCACAAAAACAGAACTCAAATAATTCTTAATTTAATTCGCTGATATCAGTACAATGACAACAGATGAATCTGGCTTCAACACTAAATACCAGTTATGAAGCTGATGAATTTTTTATCATGATTGCAAGCACTAAGCACAAAGGTGCCAACTATGACCAATTCATTTACAGAGGATGAAGGAAGACACTTTGGTTGGTGTGCACTTCAGGAACAAATACAAGGGAGATGCATCACTAGGTTAGGCTTAAAGATAACATACAAGAAAAAGAATATGTGTCCACTCCTTTTCTTTAAACGTCACACACAAACATTTTGTAAGACAACTTGCACTAAAGAAAATCTTCTTATGAGAAAAAAAATGCAGGTAAAGTGAAACATAAGGTAACATCATAAAACTAATACTGCTTTATATCTCTCCAAGACGACATGACACCCAACTGAATTCAGGGCTGTAATTTAATCAAGGGGTAATGTTGATGTCAGAAATAGTTTAATGCACCTAATGTATGAGGAAGATAAGAATGTGCTTCAAAGGGCACTGAAGGAAATAATTTTAAATGAATCTCAAGACATCTATTTGCAGAATGAAAGGAAAAAGGTGAAGAAGTGAAAAACACAGAAAAAGTAGGATAAAAATAATAACAGAATTGCAAAGGTACAAGATGAAAGAAAACAAACAAATAGCTATGCAAAACAAGATCTATCCACTACTGGAAGGAAGGGTTTCCCTTATATTACTCCTTAAGAACCTGTTTAGCGTAATCCCACTGCTGAGCTAACAAATTCAACAGAGGTTTAGGTTACACAATTGAGAAGTCACAAGTTAATATATTTAGAAGAGCTAAGGAGTTATTCCAAATAGAAAAATAAATAAATAAAAAAAAAATAATAAATGCAAAAGCTAGTCTTCCAAAAGGCTAAGACGGTACGTTTTGATATACAGATTAAAATCAGTTTCTTAGAGCAATACAATTAGAATCAAGCTATCCAAAGAAACCAAAGGGAAAAAATTAGTTTTGAAGATAAACCTTGTATTAGTTTGACGCAACAACACGATAGCATCAAAAGTTAGAAGATAAATCTAGAGTCTTGAAGAAAGAGAATAACTAAAAGCATCCTTTTGTATCTACAAAATATTCAGAACAGATTTCTGCTGTGCTCAAAGTAGCTTTTATGAGTTCAAGAATTTAAGGAGAGACTGTGTTAATGTTAGTCTATAAATAACATTCCCTTTCTTGGCACATTATTGAAAACATTTTTAGATGTGAAATTTCTCTGCTTTCTAGCAGTTTATTAATTATTGCCCCACTACCTCAACCCTCAGCACTATATCATCCAGGCAGCTTTCCAAATTCATTCTTAGGGAGTGCGGTGCTTACCATTTCATGCATTTAGCAAGAAACTTCAGTTGCTGATTATGCCACCACAAAAGTAATGATGCACTTAATGTGAACACCTGAGTAGCTCAGCTGCAAGTTATTGGCAGTTCAAGGCACCACCAGCAAGAGCTACTCACACATTCTATATCCCAGTATAGAGTCTTGTGGGTTTGGGATTTAAAATAATTTTAATCCTACTGAAGATGACCTTGTACTCACCTGCAAAATTCTGTTTGCCTCCAGAAATACCTAGACACACAGTGTACACAGAATGCCAATAAGCTATAATCTTTTGATTACAGGTAATGGTTTTGGCAAAACAGTGTGCTTTTTGTTGGTATAACAGCATTATTCTTGCTAAAAGGAAAATAAAGCTGTTTCATGCTTTTTAATGTTCTCACTTAAGAAACAAGAAAATAAAAATTTGACCAGCAGAAATCTTGTGTTTGTTGCCAAAGCTGACAATCCTGCCTTTAAGGAAATTTAACTCTAATGGGATTTCAGAGAGATTTAAGTGACTTAAAATTGCTTTAAGATATTTAAATTTCCTTAGAGTTCTGTTTTGTGTGGGTTTTGGTAAAGAGAAGCACAATTTTAGCAATAAAGTCAGAAATTGTCTACTTGTGTGTATAGAAGAAGCCCTTTTAGATTAACAACATGAAAAAAATAATCACCTGACTCATTATTCCAGTCTTATATAGCAAGTAAGCTCACAGTCACTGACTTCCCCAAAAAATTTTTTTTTCCCATAAACATGTATAAGGTATTTCATCAACCAACAGATGCCTGGGTCAATGTCGGAGGAGACATGATCAGCTGGGGATGAGCTTAAAAGAGAGCTTCAGTCCGTCGTGTAGGAGGTGAGACTTGTGCCACTCAAGCCCTTGGGAGATTGTTTATTGGGATATTCACTATAGGGATTAGACATATTTACTCATTGAAAAGAAATTTGTGAAGACTCTGACCCCAGCAGTTTGTTCTCTTCTCAGATGAATGTGTTTTTGAATTTTAAAGACAGCGTTGGAAAAATACCAGATTGGAAACATTGACATGTCTTGTTATCAAAAATCTGGAGGACGCTTGTTTCACTAGCATGTCTGCACATCTGACTCTTTTCAACCTCCTTGCTTTGTTAGGAGCTGTTGAGCCTTCTTTCAGAAAGACAGACCTCATTGCTGCCCCTTATACTATGCCTCTATGGTTTGTCTGTGCTTGATCTCTAAGAAAGGTAGCTCTGGACAAATAAGCTCTGAAACAGGGAGATGGCTAATTAGGCACAGTCCCTGGATGCACAAGAGGGCCAGTTTCCCTCTACACCACTGAACAGTATCAGCTAGTTTGGAGTCTGAGGTAATCCAACACACTGCTGCATTGGGTGCTAAATATATACCCTTATCCTCTTTCCAAACCACAACAGAGGAAAGGCAGAATAGAGAGAAAAAGGGAAGGTAATTTCCTTGTGTCCCTAATATCCGTCATCTCTACCTAGCCACATCAAGTCTCAAAATCCCTAAGAAAACCACCAACTGTACGCAACTAGCAAACACTTTGACTAGATAAATTGCTGGAATCCCTAAATTAGCTACATCGCCCACTGTTGCATTATTCCAAGCCAAAAAAACCCCAAACCCTATTTTTGAAGACCTGTACACTGTCTGCCCTTCTTAATTCATGAATCTGTCATCTATTTTTCCTATATCGTTAAATTTGACGTAATTTCACTACTTCAGACATGAAAGAATGGTCCTATCCCTCACAGCATGCTCCTGGAGAAGCTGGTGAGTCATGGCATAGACAAGTGCATTCTCCAGTGGGTAAAAAACTAGCTGGATGGCCATGCCCTGAGAGTTGTGATTAATAGGGTTTAATACCTGAAAGGAGGTTGTAGAGAGGTGAGGGCCAGTCTCTTCTCCCAAGTCACAGTCTATAGGACAAGAGGAAATGACCTCAAGTTGTGCCAGAGGAGTTTCAGATTGGATATTAGGAGAAACTTTTACACTGAAACTTTTACACTTTATTCAGCATTGGAATGGGCTGCCCATGGAAGGTGTTAAGGCACCATCCCTAGAGGTATTAAAAAGTTGGGTTGACATAGAGCTCAGTGACATGGTTTAGTGATGGTTTATTATCAGAGTTAGGTTGATGGTTGGACTAGATGATCTTAAAGGTTCCTTCCAACCTAGACAATTCTATGATTTATATCTAATCTTGCATTCCTCACTCACCAAAAAGTCCCGCTGACTGTATAATTCAATCTAACCATATTAAACATTAGATTTCTAGGTTTCTTTGAAATATCTCACATTATGAGAGTTTTAATTCTTCTCCTGGACAGTGATGCATGATGTGACAATTCCATGACCACTCAATGACTGCTTGTCTCACTGTCACCATAGACTGCAAAGGCAAAAGCCAAATGGAGGCAAAAGGACACAGTGCATTTAAAGAGTCTTTTGCCCTTCAGCTTTCCACCTTCCTTCTCATTCACATTCCAATTATGTCTTGCTAAATATAGTTTTGCATGGAAAGAAGATAAGAACAGCTTGAGACAGTAAGAGTGAAAGCAAAAGAAAAACCAATTCTGCAAAAAATAAATTTAAGGAACGACTTTCCCACATATAACTGGGAGACTCTCCCACATATAACTCCCACATATATTTCTTCCCCCTTTCCATTTTAATGATTAAAGTGGAAAACAAAATTCTGATGAACAATATTTTCTAAATCTGATTTCCAATATCAATATTGTACATGGATTTTTTTTTTCCCATTTTAAATTTTATGTGTGGTTTGCTGTTAATAGAAATATCTGTTATGATTGTGTTTAAGAGAAGATTTTGACTGGGTTTAGGTTGTGCATCCTCAGCAAAAGCCCCTCAGTATCAGCTTCCTTTTATTTCTTCTGTTTTGTCAAATTCTGGTTCTGAGTTATTGAGGTACTGGCTATTCTCCCTTTATCTTTCCTCTATTCTTTCACCCACTGTAAAATGTTCTGTTTACTATTTTTTGTGGATTTTATCTACTATAACATTCAAATAAGCACCTTATTCATAATTTTTCAAAAATACACCATAGAGCAGACAGATGGGAGTTACCTATAATATAGTATAGCCCAGAGCTATAAGAATATATTCTTAACATATGGCAAATATTTTATAGTAGTCTTTTCTCATGGTTTCAGTTGGATAGTTTCAAGTGAAATAATACATGACAACTAAACTAAGGAAATATCCAGTTTTGTGGAGTTTACTTTGTTGTGGGTTTTTTTTTAGTTTTACCCTTCCTTCTGTTCCAGTTTCTTGTACTTCTACTTTTCCCAGAAACTGACACCTTCCACACTCTTATGATCCTTCGCCAATTATTGTTTAGTGCACACTTTACACATATTTAGGCTTTAAAATTTTTTGTTATACATCCAGGATAAAATATTTCAAGATATCTAGAATGCTGCTTTAAATACTAGTGGCAATACTACTAGTTAGGAAATTATACATCTTTCTGTATTGCATACCTAGATTTATATCAGAATTTTAACTTAGTGGTGTAACAGAGCATTGTATGGGAGTTTATTAGCATTCATAGGTATTCAGCTCAACTTATCAGACAGACATTGACCAAATAGCAATTCATAAAAGGAATCTGCTGAGTCAGAATTACACTAGCTGCAAAGTGAGAATGCATTTGGCATGTAGCAGTTTCCTCAGGTGGTACCAGCAATCAAGAGAACGATGGAACTTTCCTTCCATTACCACTGCTATGACTTGAAAGGAGAAGATGGATCATGGGGAGGAGAGATGGGAGAGCAGCTCAGAGTGTAGCCCAGCAGAAGAGGAAGCCTCAGCAGTAAAACAGAGAAGAAAAGAAGGTTTTAATTGGGAAAATGCACAATAATTAGAATGTTGAAAAACTTGCATTTCCAGAATTTTCTCCCTCCTATTCCTTCTCTTTGACATAGTTAATTATTTTCTATATCAAGGAATGATTTCATCAGGACTATTAGAGAGCTACCCTCAGAGCTACCCTAACCTGACAGTTTGGAGTACTGTCCCCTGCATTTTATATGTTGAAACCTCCTTCACTTTGACAAAAAGCAATGGCCATCGCTAAACCACAGCATCTGCAAACCCTTCCATCTGTCAGGCTTTCCCATCTCTATGCAGAGCGGTGCACTGCAACAATAAACCCTACCTCATAAAACCCCCTATACTGAAAAGGTTTTGCTGAGGGGGTTATTTAACATTTAAGAGGAGCATGGAAGAGCAGAGATAATGTTATAATGTTCAGAACCACCTATTTACACCATGTCTGAGTCATTAAAATGTCCAGTGTTGCAACAATTACTAATATTTATGTGGTTATATAATGGTGTTTAATGTATTTACCATTATTCACCCTTTCATTAATCTCTTAAGCAAGGCTCTTAAAATATAACCATGTAAAATACTCTTGCAATTAAATCTACATTAATCAACAAAGGAACTATAATCGCATTAAGATGCTGCACTGTTTCTCATCAAAAGAGGAAGGAGATGTGGTGGTGGGGAACAAAAAACAAACAAAAAAGCCATCAAAAAGAAGAGAACTATCCACAAGAAGAGCTGCTTATGAACAATGCTCTGTAAAACACAACACAGATCCTGCCAAAAGCTCTGCTCAGACCAACACTCTCATTCTATGCTGTTGGCTGCAAGGCCTCCACAGGGTTTTCACGACTGGGCTGCTACAACCTAATCATGATTCATGAGCCAAGCCTACTCCTGCTCTGCTCACCCTTCTGCTGCCATCACCTCATTAGCAGGCAGCCAGAAGTAATCCTTCTCTCTCCATCCTTATGTAAAAGGTGTTTCACAGCAATGTGACAACACAACATACTCTGGGGTATATTCCTGGCAAGCCTCTGGAAACAGGTTTGCAACTTACTACGATTTATTTGCTGGGCACCAGGATGCAGTTTCCCCTCAAGCTTGAAAAGAGTTGTAGAAAGGCACCGAAATCAAGGGGGAGAGCAAGTCAGGAATTGCTGGGTTTAAGGAAAGTCCAAAGCATACAACTGGAGGAAAGCTGTTGCAGGTAAAATGCCCTATTCTAGAGCTTCCAAACTGGAAACAATTACATTTGTATCATTGGGCACTGCAAACAAATCAAAACCCTCTTATTTGATGATTCAAAATACATCCCATCATCTTCAGTCAAAAGGCTTAAGGAGTCACTTTGACCCAGGATGCAGGACTGAGTGTTTGTCAAGGTCTATGCATGACATGCGAACAATTTTGCACACATCCACCACAAAAGCAGTGGAACTCAGAGCTAACAAAGAACAGTCTTACCCCTTTCATAATTACTGTAGCTTTTTTTAAGAGGGGGAAATGAAGGCAAAATTTCTACAAGCTTCTTTCAGAGGATTTAACACATTTGGAAAGTACCATAACATAGTCCCTACACATGTTTTCTCTCATCTCTCTGTTTGCATTTTTCATTTTGTTTTGGATTTAATGATTGTAAACCAGACTAGCGAGGCTGAGGTAGAAGCACGTTAAGGGACCAGATGGGACAGTGTCTCCTGAGTGAAAGAAACCGTGTGGTCCTCCATGCTCTCCTCTCCAGCTTAGCCAGATCCTGTGTGCGAACTGGTTACCTGCTCTTTGTAACTTTATGTAAAAGTTCGTGGCAAAAAGTATAAAAAAAAATGTTTGGTAAACACTGAAATTACTTAGATAAATGTGGCATAATGTTACTTTGTTTTGGAACTATAATGTGCAATAACGTATTGCTGAATGCTGAAAACCTGGTCGGTACATCACTTATGATCATGGTGATAGGCACCTCAGATAGATGATAGAGAACATATTGTAATCGCGTATCGAGGCAGCATTGCAAACATCAGGATGCCATACAGTGATTAATATCTAGGGCTTTTTTTGGCTCCATTTAATAGAAGACCTGCCCAGCCTCCAGCTGTTAACATTTGTATGCTGCTGGCTCAGAATATTAACTGTTTATTAGACAACTTCAGCAGGATGCACGACACGGATACACTCAAAGGACAAATCCGTGTTAGAAAATGTCATTAAATTATGATCTCCAGAGACAACAAAATATATTCTCTGTTCTTTAAAAGCTACTCTTTTCACTTCTGTCACTGTATTTGTTATCCACAGTATGATTTTGCTGACAGTTTAATCTTACAAAGGGTAGATTGTTTTAGATTGATTACAGAAAAGGATTCCATTTGAAAAGAAGACATGAAGTGCAGTAATTTCTTCGACTTCTGAATAAAACCTAATGAAACTGGAAAAATCCCTATACTTTAACTCAGAAACTTTGGATAGATGCTTCCCTATGGAAGAGAAATGGGCATCTTAGAATGACAAAACACTAGCCTTTTTCTTTTTTTTTTTTNAAGAAACTTGCAGTCTGTTTCTTCTGACATGTCTACAGTGAGTCTAGCAGCTCTTCAGTAGGGCTATCTGACTTTTAGACAACAAGCAACATAAAGAAGGGTAAAAAAATGTACTTTGCACAAAAATGGCAGTCTTTAAGATGCAAAAAGAAGAGTCAGTGATCTGTACACAGTGGAAGACTGCTTCAGGGGATTAGTAATGAGGAAAAAAGAAAATCTCCTCTGAGCTGCTGGTTCAAGTACAGCCCAATCAGTAGAGGCAAAGAGTCATTACTAGCCCCTTGCCTCTATGCAATGAGTTTATCATGGCAGTTCAATTTTCAATGGACAATTATCAACATTACTAAAAAAAACCTGGCACTTCTGCTGGCTGCTTGAGCAGAGAGGCAAACAGGAGAGAGAATGCAGATTGAAAGCAGACTAATAACTCCCATCCAAAAGTGACTCTTCCATGACTAAAACCCTTTCATAGGGAAGAATGAAGGGACTTGCATGGCCACTGCCTGTTGGATCTGTGCTGTATTTTTTATTAATACAAGACAGCTCTGCAGAGTCATTAAACCACCACCATTCTAATTATGCACCAGTGATTAAGCAGATGTGACATTGAGCGAGGAAAATATTTGATTAACGATGCAGGTGTCTAACTTTGGAAGAGTACGTTTAGCACTGTGAATCTGGGGACAATGGAGCTTAAAAGAACAGAACAATTTTTGATTTCAGTCATACAGTCTGCCCCTGTAATGTTATCATCTCCTGTTAGGACCACTGGCCACCTTGTCAACAGGCAACTCAGCACAGCACCATTTCTCATTGCTCTCTGCCAAACATACAACAGCAAATTTACTAAGTCTTCTGCTCTGTTTTCAGCTTTTTATTTTACTGTCATACCAGTAATCATTGCTGGAATTCACTTTATTTACCTCTAACACTCTGAGCTTTTGAATGTGTGCAGAGAGGAGCTCCACAGGAAAAAACACACTTATGTGTTTATTTGTCTCTGTTCCGTACATAATTGTTAAATGGTTGCTTGACTATTATCCATTTCGGATCAGTTTCCCACATCTAATTAAGAGCAGATATCTACTGTCTAGAGCTCTCTCAGTCTGCGTGACTTAAGGATAAATCAGTTCCATAAAAAGCCCAGAGAAGAGCCAAACAAGAGGCGACGCTTGCAGCGTGAAGCAGCCCGTCCATACTGATCCATCATTACTTGGCAAGACTAGTTGAGCATAATGGCCTGACGAGCATGTCATGCTGGCACTACACTTGACAACGCATGAGCCAGATACTTGCAGCCAAAAGCTTATGAATTCATCTGTGAGGAAACTCAAGTCTGGTCATTAAAGTCAAGTTTTATAGCCAGGGATGACCAAGCAGCTGCTTGCATTCAAGTTATACACTGAAGACAATGTGTAGGTCTGCCACAGTTAATCCTCTACTTAGCCAGGCAAATGCTCACATGCACACACACACAGATAAGAGGGAAAATGCTTCTGCAATACTTTGGGGTTTGTACTTTACAGAAATTCACCTTTCTCCCCACTTTTAATAATGTCTGACAGTCTTTCTGGAGCTAGGAGGTACTCTGAGGCGCATCCCAGCATATGGAAGGGTGCAGCTTACAGAAAGGGAGCCTCACACACACTCCATTAAAATATAATTCTCTCCTCCCACCTCCTTCATCTTTACATTGACCTAGGAAGTCAGCGTCAAGTTACTTCTCTTGAACTTCTGCTCTCCTCCTTCTAGTTCAAGGAGTTAGAAGAAAAGGTCTCCTGGGACTTTATGCTTTGAAATGAGGAATCTGTATCAGCAAAGGCCAGAAACAGACCAGGAATAAAATCAGTCTTTGTAAAAAAACGCCGATAAAAATGAGTCATCCTTTTGGGTCTGCAGGTGCAAAACATTTTACTAAATTAAAAATACAGGGATTAACAATAACAGCCAGTGGTCTGTACAGAGTATTTATGAGGAAAGATTGACAAGTCACATGTTTATGCTGCAAAACCCTGATAATTGAGAATTACAGGGTAGGATATAAGTGGTATCACTGAAAATAACAGCACCAACCAAAGGAGAAGAAAATGTAGACTAAGGCATTGAAACATTTCTTAGCAATTACCGCTAGTCAGAAATATATGCAAACCACTCGTGTATATTATTTAATGGTTAAGAGGAATAATCCCCAACCATCTAGTAGTTGCCAGTAAAGCACAGAGGAAGAAGTAAACCAGAGATTAACAGGACCAGGAAATAATTTTTTCTTTGTATATTTAATTTCTTAAAGGAAAATCTTCATATGACTTTTGAATACTTCTCTCCTTTTGTAATAGGGAAAAGCTCTCAATATGTTGAGTAGCATTACTCTGTTCTATGAAATTTTTTATTTTAAACATCAGGTAGATTCACCAGGACCATGCCAGGAATGAACCTTCAAGTAGCCCTGAACAAAGCGTGGGCTACAGTCAACAACATATTCTCCAATATCTTGGTTGTTTACACATAGGTTGAATAAAACATCAGGTAACTTCAGCCAGAAATTGTGCACTGACAGGAGAATAGATTATATTTTCCATTTATATATACTCTAGGTTATAAATGTATTTTCTGTAACCTTTCAATATTATACTCTTTTGCTCTTGTAAGAAAAACGTAAGCTGATTTCCATTAAGAAGTGAATAAATAATATATATTACTTACAAAAGTTGTATTTTCCAATAATAATGTAGTGGTATTTGTTTCTACATTCAGTTCAACCACATGCCCGTTCCTATTTTTATACACCACTGCTGTATCTGCAACAATAAAGGCATTAAGAGTTAGCAAACACATTGAGTATTTAATATATCTGTAGAGAAAACCATCATATTACAGTCATTAGAATATCTTCACTACAATTCATAAACAAGATTGAGAGAAGAACTGCGCTCATAATATCCAGTTTGCTGATTTGCCTCTTGAGTTTCAAAAATATCAGTTTATGCCATATAGCATGTTCACTTCACTTGAAAACACGATTTCACTTAAATGGAAACATTTTCTAAGGCAAAAATGGGATTGTTGTGAATGAAGAGATATCTGGAACATAAAACTGCTCTCACATAGATATCACTGTGACACTGACACCTTAAGGTCCCACCATGTTCCCTATGAAAAGGGCCATATACCAAAGTAAAGTTTTGCAACGAAAAAAGCTTTTGCTGGACACCATATTCACATATCTCCTTAGAAAAATTCTTAAAATACACTTCTGTAGTATTCTGTATCTCTGGTAACTGGACTGACAAAGATATATACTAAATCTTAAGATACTCCATATACTATATGATTAGTGCTGGACCCAGAATATGAGATGAGTGTTAGGAAAGCTAAAGAGGTCAATTTATAGAATATTTAAAACACTGGGATGACCTGTCATATTTTTTCCCTTCAGTCCCTTACTTGATTCATAAGTGTTCATAAGAAAAAATAATCAAATTCATCTGAACTAATGAAAAAAAGAACTTTACAAAATTAATTGTGGCTCCCATGAAAAAGGCTTTGTATTTGTTTGTACCAGTACCTGAAAAAATTACCAAGAAATACATAATAACTACAAAAGCCTTGATTTTATGAAAAATTGGCTTCAAATTTCCCACTATTTCTAATAAGAGATTGAATAGATTGACTATTGATTCTGTCATGTTGTTTAAAACCCATATAAGAAATTTATATTTAAACTAATAAAACGATTTTGTTATAAAAATGTAGAAAGCGTAAGCAGAGTCCTAAATTAAACCTAAAGGACACACAAAAGAATGTTACTAATCCTCAGTAATGTCTGAGACGTTCATTACAGATCCCTGAATTTTATGAAGTGGGAAGTAAACACGATTGGAGGAAAAGGTTGAGCTATCATAAAAAAATAAGCTTCGCTTACTCAGAAAAAATGTAGCTGTATTTTAATTGACTCCACAGAAACTCTAGATATACAGCACTACTGAATGTCCTCTGGTAAGCTCTGTAAAATTAATGAAGGCTCATTTTAAGAGCTTGCTTAACTATTTTACAATCATGGTTGGGAAGTGGGGTGGGATTTATGGAGTTTAGGACAGGATTATCGAAACCGTTGTTTAGGAGGAAAGATTAAATAGTGAAGTATGGAATTAATACCACCTTCTTATAAAGAAAAAGATTTCAAATAATCATTTTAAATAGAAAGAGGTAACACTTTGTAGAATGTTATTGCGGTTTCAGGGTACTGGTTACTACAGGACATTAAAGATTTTGCAACACGTTTTAGGGTTCTTTGCATGTGTTCTTTTGGGTACTCTAGCACTGAAAATCCCCAACGATGTTGTACCACACTGCTAAGCAATATTATAGAAAAAATTAAGTTGTCTGGACAAAGAGATGTCCCTAGTTATGAGCAAACAATAATGTGTGAAATGTCACATATAACCCTGAGACATCAAATAGCTGACAGCAACTAGTCATGCTCGGTCCCCCTGCTTGAATGGTGCTGCAAACACTGCTTTTTTGGTCAAAAGGTGAGAATCGTATGCCTACCCAAATCCAAACAGTACCAGAATGTAACTACCTCTATGCTATTGTATGTTTTTAAAAGTAAATCTTTTCCTCATTGCTCTACAGGCAAACAATGTGGAGCACATGCTGTAATGATGAATTCATCCAATTTAAATTATACTTTAGATGTATATATCACTATCATAATTATAGCCCTCAGTAATACAAGTATTATGCAAACATGACACCATCATACTCTCAGGTGCTTTTTTTTTTTTTTAAATGAAAGCAGCATTTCATATAAATAGTTTACTAAGGCTGTTATTCCTGTTCCAGGTTCAACAGGAATGAAGGTTCTGCTCAGGATCAGAGTATATGTTGTTTGCAGGAGATGCAGCTCTATACTCTTCCAGGGAATGTCAAAGTGCAAGCAAAATATCATAAAATGCAAACTTTTCTGTATTTGACAAGCAGCTTGATCCCCATCAATTCTGCAATAACTTCTTTACCCTCATTTATTGAATTCACAAGACTCTGCCACGTCCAAAGTGTTACAGAATTCACTTGCAGCACTCGCTGTTCCAGTTGGCCTCACGTGGCACTGTATACATACACACTATCTAAAAAAATTCAGGCCCTTTTAAATTCTAATGAAAAATTATGTATTGTTTGGGGGGAAAAATGGGCTAACTCCCATCCTGAATTACGTTGCTGTTATTGAAAATCAAGCCTTGAATTGTGCCAGTGTAAGAATTTGACCCAGGGTCTATGTGGCCTTTATTGATTTGCTTTCTGAAAGTAGGACACTACATCGTGGTGTTTTATTTGATGAGTATAAACTCCTATTTCACATGTCACTGAATTTCAGCAACTCATCCTGTAATTTAAATTACACGGACTGGGTCGAAAGGGCAAGTTACCACATACTTTAAAGAAAACCTGAACTATGACTAAACCTCCATATTCCAGACACTTACTATTGTTTAGCCAGCCTCTATTATCTTTACTCAAAATTGCTGTATCTGTAAGCAATGCTATGAGAAGTGGTATCTAAACTGCAATTGCTTTGCCAAATAAATCATCTAAGTATTTCAAACAACAGTTGTGCGACATTAGTCCACTAAGCTGTTTCTTTATCCTTTTTCACTAACATTCCCCAAATGAACATTAACTGTTTTTTCACCAACTTGAAAAGCAAGACTTATTCAAGAGAGCCATTATGCCATATTGCACAAGGATACAACTATTGCTAATTAAGTAGAGCAACTGATGAGCCCCAGGGCTCCTGCTTGAGGGCAGAGCCCAAGGAGTTTCCTGGGGACACAGCAGCGTCAGTACTTAGGCAGCTTTTTGCACAGAAACCACTGCATATTAAGTCAATCTATCAAATAGTCTCGAGACCATAAGTAGTACCCAAAGAGGAGGACAAACATCCAAGGAATGCTGAAAATCTGCTCCACGACATCTAGAATAAGGAGGCCTCAGGGCAGTTTTCAGAAATTACTGATCAAGTTAACGTGAAGATCATAAATGCTTGTTTTCCTATTGAAAATAATTGCTAAGTTTTGGTTTGCTTAAATAAAATTCTGCTTTACAACACAAACAGAATCTTTAGCAAATTAGAGTCCCCCTTTTTGTTTTTTGGTTTTTTTGAACACAAACATAAGAGAAGGTTAATACCTTGCTGTCAACACATATGTCAATCAGTCTTTCCTGTACACGGTATTATTAGAACTGCAGATGGCATTTCATTAAATTGATTATAGAAAATGTCATGCTAATTAAAATAGAGAATGCTTTCTGATTTAATGAACAGGAGGTGCTAGACAAATCTTTGTCTAATTAAGTGTTTTCTAATTAAATAAAATAGTCATTTACAAAGACATTACAGATACAGACCAAATTTCAATATGCCAAATAAGTCACATACCAGCTGAGTGAGATTTTCACTGCTTTTGTAAAAGTTGTAGGCATGCGTAATTCCTGTACTTTTTGACTTCTACAAGTCTTCTACTTCCTTTCTAATGCCCAACACAAACTGATGAAAAACAAGGTGGAGATCTTATGGCACAATAGCTGCAGAAGTGGAAGCAGCACAGTCACAGTAGCATCCCACCAGAGACCAGCAAATTAACTTTTTATGCTTTATGGCAAGTTGTCAATTTGTGCAGAGAAGGGTAACTAGCTAGGTTCTCTAGGAAGAACAGGAGTTTGCACAAAACCAATACTCCTGCTTTCTTCAAGTCCAGAATAAAATTGACTCTGGATTGGTCCAGATGATTCAAATCTGCTTTTTTTTTTTTTATCAACGTATCCTCTGCTTTTCCTAATCTTCTTGTCAGACATCATATCAAGTCACACACAACTCATGCCAATTTTCAGTGGTCCCAATTGCTTTGGTATATCAATATATGAAAATCTTCAACTCTCTCAAAAGTCACTACTAATTTGAAGAATCATAGATTTCTTCCCTATCATGCAATTGCCCAGGATCCTGCCTCATTATTATAACTGCAGATATCCCCATGCCAGCACTTCAGATTGGGCAGAGGAAGTAGACAGCTCCTGAATATTAACCAGTCCACTGGGAAATTGGTTAATAATGAACAAAATACAATAGTGAAATATACAGTGCAGTTAAAGTTGCATTCTTGAGTTTGAATTGAAGCAGGTGAGGAAACATTCATTGCAGAGTTGTGGGAGGCAATAAGGCGTAACAGTGACAATCAGCCAGAAGTAGTAATGGCTGTGACCATTTCAACTGGAAGAACATGACTGTCTGCTGCCTAATCAAGTCACTTCTGTACATGTTGGAAAGACGTAAAAACAAGGGAAGGAGCTGAATTACTTCAAAGATACCAAAGATATAGTTAAATCTATTGAACACACGTAATCGCAGAGAATGTAGCTGAGTAAAGTCCCAGTGGGACTCTACCCGGACATGCTGTGGAATCCAGGTGCACTGTCAGTTTAGTTTTCACAGCAAAACCAAACCACCACACTCCGGTTTTTGAAAGATACATTCCTCTTCTGCGTACTGCCATGATACCAAAAAGCTGTTCTAATTTAGAAATTTCCAAGGTTTTCCTACAAGCTTACTAATTAAATAACTGGTTACTTAAATTGTAAACCCATAAGGTCTTTGCTCCTGCCAGCCACAGGAGATACCAGAAAGAAGTCACTGAAGCGAGTTCTTCCCCAGTCTTGTTGGATGGAATAAAAGCTATATCTTTTCCAGTCTTCCTGGATGAAGAATTTTTCTGCATTTCTCTTCTACTTCCCTGGGACTCTGCTTGGGAGTGAGCATAGCATCTCTACACAGACCTGCTCATTCAGACTTCCCAAATCCAGGTTGCCCCAGCAGGGTCTGTCTCATTTTCTCCACTTCAAGAGCACACTCACCCTTCCACAGCTACAGTGAGGTCTAGCTTTCTGAAATGGTCAATACACCACGTGATGGCAAGATGTTAACTTGCATCATTTAAGGAGCTGTTTAACAATTACAAAAAGTTGAAAGAAAAGAGCAATTGTGCCATAGTTAATCTACTATGAGAAGTAATAGAAGTCTCCTTCACATTAGAACACAACTGGACAAAGTACTACAAAGCAAATGAATACAAATAAATGAAAATGCAAAGATCTAAATGCATGCTTGCATAAATGGGAAGCAGTTATCTAACCCAAAGAGCAATCAGTTGATGGACTGAAACACAAGAGTTGACTATTTTTCCATTCCTTCTCAATACTTTCCCCATTCCACTTTTCTAACGCAGAAACATCCATCTGGATTTCTGTCATTACTGGGAGGAGAATGTTAGGGATATTCATTTCCCCCCCCTAGAGCAAAGCACTAAACATGATTTCATGGTGTTAAAAGCTAGGATAATAGCCTTGAGTCTATTAGTGTCTTCCAATTTGTTTGAAATGCAATTAACAGTAAATCAGCACCAAGAGGGGAGGAAGTGGCAGTGTTCACAGCAGACAGAGAGACTTCCTAATAGGCTCCATAACTCCAGTGAGGTCCTCCAGGTTATTGCCCCCAGATACCTTCTGGCACTTACACTTCTATTTAAAATTTCTCTCTGTAACAAATAAATAAATAAATAAATAAATAAATGCATAGGTACTGTACTCAAGGTGCTAAAAAGTATAAAGAGTAACATTAGGGAAAGTTATACCAGCATTTTGGTTTCCTCACCCCACATTGAGCAATGATGGGGAAATATCAGACATTGGTGTAGATATAATTTTACCAGCACAGAGCATTCCATCTTTTCCTAAATAAATCTCTCATTGCTCTCTTCCATGGCACTGAGAACCATTTCTAAGCCAGCTTGGCAATGGACTCACCCAGCTGTTCCCCAATTAATGTACATTTCCCTGGACTATTGAGACAATTAGGGAACAAATTGTCAGTCTCAGTCACACATCCTATCCCAGCCTCTTCCCCAGAGAGATAATAAGGTATCTCAACATAGTAGCACCTCTCTGACAGCCTCGTGAGTTGACCTTTCCGCTGAGACTGTCAAGAAGACAAGCCAGATGGGACACGGGTGGCTCTGCTCTGGAGTGGGCAGAGTGGCCCAGGCCAGATTTCACACAGATTACTGAACTGGCAAGGCTGCACTTTGGATAAGACACAATGATTTCAAGGAAGCAAGATTTAGAGGCTTCTTTACTCCTGTGTAATCATAATTCTCAAATAAAACTGGGAATTTCAACCTACAATAGAAATGTGAACTTCCTGTGCCTCTCAAATTCTCCTGAGAGCTCACAATTGTTCCTACTTCTGTGGTGTTCTAGAAGCGACTGGCATTTCACAAACAAGGCAACAAGTGAGAAAAATAAATGTCAATGGCTGTGTACGTATCACAATAAAAGACCAGTCTCTGGAGCAGCTGTAGGTCTGCAGTTTGCCCACCACCTTTTGGCCACATGAAGGTGTCTCAGTGAGCTTGTCAAGCCAGAGCTGATGGCTTGATGCTTCCACCCTGCTCACGCTGTGGGCTTGCAGTGAAACGATTGCAACAATAATATTGGAGTGGCCTCAGGGCTGACCTTCACAAGCTGCAGAATGTAGCCCTTTAAAATCTGGCACCCCCAGCAGATGACGTTGAAGGCAAATGAGGTGACAGTGTAGGATTTCCAGGTTTACACTGATAATGATGGGGTTTACTCTTTACCACTCTCCAGTTAATTTCGCATGGAAAGTAGTAAACTTCATCTTGAAGAAACTGCAACCAAAATAGAGGATACAGAGCATATGATCGTGTAAAGCCTCAGAGGGCAAGGGTGGTCTAGAGTCAGGTTATTTGCTACTAAAGAAACTTGTTCCTTCAGAAAAAGTCCATATTCACAGGCACTGGAAAGGTGAAACTCAGATCTTATACTATGTTCCATTCAAGATGGAACGAACTTCTACCAATGTATCATACCTCTCCAACTTCAGTCAATGAAATCAGGAGGCAATATATTATGTCCCAAAAGGAAAAATGCCTATTAATCTCATTAAATACCAATTTGCAGAGTATGATGGGAGCAAATAACATTGCCATTCAGCACTCCATTTTCCTTAATTTTTAATGACAATTCTCTTCTTCGGAATAAGCATTCTACTGTAATGAAAACAACAATCACTACATTTACCACGCCTGGCATTGCCATTGTAAGACGGCACATCACACACTCACAAATTACCTCATTAGCCATTACACAAGCAAACTCTCCTTAATGAACGGGTTGACTGTCTTGAACCTTGGCCCATAGTCAATATGGAGAGAGAATAATCTAAGACTGAAAATGATGCTGATTATCTACTGGAGTGTCTCAATATTCAACGACCAGGAGAATATTTAATTCTATCCAGCCTAATTTGAATGGCTCTCTACTGCCTTTTCCATGACTAGTGCACCACAGAGAGCATCTCCATTTCACAGATGGTACTGAACCTTCAGTCCTCATCAAAACAAGGAAAATATTCAACAGATAGAAGTGCTTTGTATTTATTTACTAATATGAAAAAAAATATATATTAATAACCGAAATAGAGATGGTTCTTTTATGTACACACGGTCACTTTCTTGAGGCTCTGCAGATGTGGATGCAAGCCCTCTCTAGTGCTGCAAACACGCTACCACTCGGCGTAATTGCTTGTCACCACAGCTGCCATTCTGGCGAAGTGTTAGCAAGGTATCTCCACAGCTCAAAGTCTGAGCCTCTACCTCTAGAAACAGTTGTGTTATCATTAACCGGATGGTGATAATGTACACCCATTTGGGATGGGGAACACGAGGTAGAAGGGCTTGCTAATTATCTGTGAAAACCAACCTTCTCTATTTTTTATTACTTTGTGAGAGTGTCTGCTAACTATTGAGTATCAAAATCTAAATGTTTGTGATATTAGATATGTAACTTAAATCTACTCTGAAATTCTGACTTACAGATAACAATAAGACATTTTTCATAGCCATCAATTTTCTGCCACTGAAAATTAATTCAATTTAAAAATATGAAGCTGCATAGGAACTTAGATTATGTGTGCAACAGAAATGCTGCTTATTTTAATAAATATTCATCATTATGGCAATAGATATAAAAAATTCAGTAAGCCACTAATGCATTTACTCTCATCCCTTTTCAGTGAGATAGTTACCATTTGCTTCAATTTCATTGCACTGAATCCAACAGCTTTGCTAGAATTTAGACATCTTTGTTAAATCCTGACTGTACTGGAGTTAATGAGAGTTTTGCTTCACAGTGCAGTGGGCCCATATTTTAGCAGGTGCAGCTAAGTGCCATGGAATTACACAACTGACAGGATATGGGCTTTTTATTTTCCACTACCAAAGGATAAACAAAACATTCTAAGTTATTGTAAAAATAAACAAAAGTATCTGTTCACACTTAATTATTTAACCTGTTTTTTCCAAAATACCAGGTGTCTCATTCTGATTTTACAAGAAAAACACGTTGATTAAATGAAGATCATTAGGTCTTGAGAATTATCATGAAACCAGTAATATATAAATCATATCAAGGCACTGGTTTGTGATTTTATTTGTGTCTTTTTACAAGCTAAAATACCAGCCTATGTTAAATTATTTCTACAAATTAGTCATCTGTACTTTGTATAGAGATTAGACATTCAAAAGTCAGACATGCCATTAAAATTTTTGCCCAAATATATTAAATCCTGTGTATCAAAATTTAACTTACAAAATGAAAGCACTGTAGAGGTCTTGCTTTCGTATGTATTCATTACCTGACACACTACTGGAGTTCTTGTGAAATATTTAATTTGAAAATTAAATGGTGAGTGTGCAGATTTCTAATCAACATAGATACGGAAACACAGATTTGGCACCAACATTCAAAAACACTGGCATCATCTGTTTGGATATAATTGTCTAGTTTGTACATGTGATTCCACTGGTCTGCTGAAGCGTGGGGAATTAGGCAGTGCCAGTAGCTGTGTAGGATCACCAGGACACTGCTTAGCTTGATCCAGAGGGTCTTGTCACATATGACACATTCAATGCAAGTTCCATAAAAGGAAGAAGTGGGTCTGGAGGATGAAATGAGCTAGGAAACAGTCTTATCCTCAGGATGCAAATAGAAAACTCAGACCTAAAGCTCAAATTCATACAAACAATCCTTCTGATTAAACCAGACCAATTAAAGCCCCTAATACTGGCCTGGATAGGATTCTGATTGTATTTTGGGGCACTCACCAAGAGACTATATTTGGCTGAAAGATGAAGTCTTAGTTCCAAAGGGAAGGAGACACAAGCTATTAAGTTTCTATCTTAACATTATCTTCCTGTGTTTTACTTTACTTCAAAATTACAAAGGTGATGGGTTAGTTAGTGACACTTTGTACAGCTCATCTATGCAATTAATTTAAAATAAAATGTAGCTGAATGGCAATATTACAAGAAGAAGAAAATCAAGGAAAGGTTGAACAATGGCACTCTTGGCAAGCCAACAACTGTTCTTTAACAGCACAAACATCTGGTGATAATTTGACTGCATGTTACACACAAAAGAAGTAGCTCAGATATGCTCCAGGTGTGATATGCAAGTGAAACAATAGAACTTTTCTCCATACTTTAGTCATATGTTAATTTTGAAGAATAAATATTTAAATTACAGTTCCAAATTTATCCTACTGATTATTTCAAGTAATTGCGCTACTTACCTCTTTCTGCCTTTAAGGTCCCTTCCAACTCTAACCATTCTATAATTCTATGATCAGATAATTCAAGCAATTCACCTTTATTTTCCATTTGAATTATTCTCGCCTTTTAGATTAATATTGTTATTGATTTTATTAGTTTCTAGTTTTCCCTAGGTAAAAGTGTAAATCGAAATGCTAGCTTCATTAATTCATCTGTACTTTATCAAAAACATCTTTAGTCACCTAGAAATTATTCTATTAGAAGTTTAATAAACCTGTTTGGAGATTTTTTTTTAAATTTTTTTTTTTTGCACCAAAGAAACCCAGGAAAATACCTGGAAGAAATTAATAAGTTAGGTAATGAAAGGTGAAAAACATATATCCAGTGCTCACAACTATTAAGACAAATGGATCCAGAATAAGCATCATTATGTCATGAGGAAACCCCGCACAGAAACACCTTTGTCTTTTTCCTCCATTACCAAGGATGTGTTATAGGCCATGTGAGAAGGACTGATCCACAAACATTAACAGGAATTAAATCTGTTTTTGTGTAACTGTACCGTTGACAGAACATCCATATTTTCAAACCAAAATATTTTGCTTTGGAAGACTATTAAATACCTTGCTAAAAAAAGGAAATATTAGATTTGTTTATATGTATTCATTTTTAACACCTTTATTAAACATTTTCCTGACGCTGACTTTGTCAAACAGATTTTGTTCTATTATTTTCATTTTCTGTGCAATTAATAAAACCCCTCATGCTCCAAATCAGAACACTGTTCCATTTTTTTCTTTTTAAATGCAGATCACATTTAGTAGTTCTAAACACAAATTTTATTCTAGTTTATGGGTACAGATTTAAGTCACTGTAGAGAAGCTGTTTAGCAGTTCCACATACTCATCTGCAATACGCGAAATGGACGTTTCTTCGAAATATTCCAACTGTATAAATCCTGGACAGTCAGAACTGATGTAAATAGAAAAAAATGCATTCATTATACACAGCAGATTTCAAGGCCAAAAGTGCCCATTATGGCCTTCTGTCTCGAATTCTTTCAGAGAACAGATTACAGGATTTTGACCTGCAATTCCAGCACTAGAACTATGACTTCCTGGTAGGTTTTCTTTTATAAAAAGTATGCAGGCTTGCATACATAGGAGACAAACAGGTCCTACCATGATGCCACTAACATCTTACCTAAAGAAACACTATTCACTATAAATAATACCTAGGGGAACTATCAGTAAACACATCCATTTAATTTTACAGTGTAATGTGAATATCAGAACTTACAGCCCACTCTCTGTTCTGTCCTGTGGAGCACACAACTTCTGCTGCCTGAATCCAGTTTGTGTATAATAATTCACTATTAGGGTAAAAATACAAAACTATGCCTAAAGACAATACTCAAGGTGTGGCCTCACCAGTGCTGAGTACAGGGGGACAATCACTTCGGTATTTCTGCTGGTCACACTATTTCTTATACAAGCCAGGATGCCATTGGCCTTCTTGGCCACCTGGGCACACTGCTGGCTCATATTCCTATTGGAAAATCTTCTCTATGTAGAGAGAAAAAAAGTACAGTGTAAGTTGTAAACCTACAGCCAGTTTCTCAACATCCTATTTTAGCCCCCCACAATTTTAGGAGCAGTATCTTTTAGCAAGGGTCCCTTTAGTGACACTCTTTAAGCTTTTAGGACTAAACCTATTCTAAATACTTATTCTATTAGTTAATTAAAATGTGCGTATAAATTTCTATGCCCCATACAAACTCACACATGTTCCATCTGCATAGAGTTCAAACATTCTTTTTTCTGCAGTGGCATTTTCCTGAATATGAAAACCAATAAACAGTGATGACATCACTGTTCTGTAACACTTATTTTCACCTTAGACAAAACAGGCATTGAATCAGCTTTAAAGGCACAGTCCTGCCCTGACAACAGAGCTATTCCACTTTTTTCCTCCAAGAAATGAATGCAGAAATGGAGTTTCCAAGGAAGAAAAGTACTTCCTAGGAAGAAAACAGGTACTTTATTTGTGGATGGATGTCTTGTTCCACGTTTGGGCCAAGAATCCTTGGCCTGATATCAATGAATCTAATAAAGAATTCTCACTTTTCTTACTCAGCAGAAGGGCAGAGGAAGAAAGCTTTCAAGCTCCCCTTGGCATACCTGGTTTGGGAGAGATGACAGGAGAGGAGAGAAGTGCTTTAATTTGCACTTAAAAAAAAAAAAA
>VXBW01006525.1:1124940-1161244 GCA_013400375.1 Thinocorus orbignyianus
AAAAAGCAGCTGGCTCTTGACAAGAGGTTACTTATTCCCAGCAGCAAAGAAAGCAGCTGGGAGAAAACTGTAACTTTCAAAATATTTGAAACTCATCACTGCCGAAGTTTGGCACAGCTTGGTTCTTCTGGCTCTCACTGCAGGACTTAATCACTGTTCTTGCTAGCTCTATGAAAAATACTGGGACTACACACCAAATTATGCAAAGAAAAATATATTCAGTATTTTCAGTAAATAAGCAACCATTGCAGAAGTACCTATGGAACATAATTTTATTTCTGACTATGAAAAAAAAGGCAAAAAAGCTATCACCCATGATTCCACAGTCTTAACAGACAATTAAACAGCCGCCTTCTGAAATAGAGCAAGACAGTGGAAAAAAATGATAATGTAATAAGTAACCTGCATTTTGTCTTTTTAACATGCTATCCTTTTAAGACAAAAAGCCTTTGAAATCCTTCATCATAGAGTTATTTCCAAGTCCTCAGCTTCTTGGTACTACTCCTGTTTAGTATTGGAGTTTCTATTCCATTTATTTTTCCCTCATGAAATAGACAGCTGTTTATACATATACCCAAGGTTGGGATAAACAGGATGATGCTAGCATATCCTAATATAGTTACGTGTGATGTGATGTGGCATCTAACGCTGTTTGTTTTTTTGTACAATATTGCATTTGAACAGATACTTAAGATACACCATTCTAAAATCAATAAAAAGGTCCTACAGTTATGGAATAGTAAATATTAGCTACATTGTGTAGATCTCACCCAGATCTCCTGTACCCTTGTAGGAGAGATAAGATACTACCCATTCTCTTTAAAACGATACCCTGTTGTGAAGTTCTTTTACTGTCTGCCTGATAAGATAGTACCCATACACTTAACTATTCAACACATTCAATTAACGTCAATTACATCATATAATAATGTGAGTACACATCACATACCAAGAAAATAACATCAATTCCACAACTTCATATACAGGTAATTTTAAAAAATCTAATTCCTATAACATAAATCTGTAGTCAATAATTCTCTTCTAAGTAGTAATTTTAAAACGTAATTCCTACTAAACCCATGATTCTCATGCAAAAGAAGCCAGGGTAGTAGTAAGGATTATGAGACTAAGCAGCCTCTGAGGTGGCTGGTGGAGCAGAGGCAGGAGCACGGGCTCACAGGGAAGGAGAAGGACAGCAGTAGTAGTGGCCCACACACATTTGTCCATGAAGGGCTCATCTCTCAGACCAGGTTCTGAACCTACACTCCCCCGGCACAGCATTGGTCATTTAATTCAGATCATGAATTGAGATGGATTGATTTGTGCACTAGAGATGTTGGCCAAACTAACTTGTAATTAATCAATGTAATTAACATGTTCCAAAAAGTGGAAAAATAGTGATTTTTTTTTCCCTTGAAATATATGTTTCTTTTCTAATTATTCTTTAATGATTGTTTTTGTAAATATTAAATGAAACATTTCACTAATATGTGGGTTTAGAGGAAACGCTAAAATACATAAAAGCTTAATACATTGGGGCAATTTCTGACTGTTAAGCCATAGAAGCAAAACACAGAGTAAACCCCAAGACAATACAGACAGTACATTCTACATCACTTATACTGTACTTATACCCAGGGTATTTTGCCTGTCACCCTGAGCAACTCCAGCTATAAAAGCACCCTGCCTAGCTTTGCATCCTTTGAGTAAGAGAAAAAAAACAACCAGGAGCTTGGGCACAGAAACAGAGCTCTGAAACTAGTACTTCATTTTATGATTGCTTGTGGTGTCATTGGCAGTGATGGAAGTGCAGTCAAACATCTTCATTAGAGGGTAATAAAAATTCTGGTGGCCGGGAGGATTAAAACAAGTCATATTTCTCATTTGGACAGCAAATAAGATGGTCAATATTTCTAATTCAGTTATTACGATAGGTTTATTTATGCCTCTGTATCCTTACATTGGTAATATACTGTAATAAAGATTGAACTGATATATGCAAAATACTTGAGCTCAGATAGCCAAGGGAAGAACACAGTCATTCCTTCCCAGGAATTCTGCGCTGCATTTGATGGGACAAATTGTTGCCAAGTTAGAAGAAAGCATAAGAAAACATTTTTCTACTTTTTCTTCTGCAGACATTTTTGCTGTATGAGATGCTCTCTCCCATAGCCCTAGGTTTCACCAAGCAGAAAGTTAAAGCATTTAATATTAGTTTAACTCCGGGAACACTTCTTTCTGTCATTCTTTTTGTTATTTTTTCACCAGGTTTCATTCTATTTACATCCAACTGAAGACTGGAAAAGTAACACTTTGAGTCAGTTACCTGAATACAATTCCAAAGCAACTCAGACAGAGAACTGAGACGCTGATGCCAAAGGGATTGTTGAAGTCACCTAGCCTGACCTCTTATACACCATGATATTAATAAAACAGTAGTATCAAAAAGCCAGAAATTTTTCTAAAAAAGGCATTAATAAGTAAGGAGATACATATATGCAAAGCAGAGAGTACCTTGGAGGAATGTGTTTAACAGCAATAAAAGGTGTGGTGTGCATGTTTCTATACCCCAGTACCTAATTAAGACTATGAAGGTATTCATAGATTCGATTTTGTTGCGAGAAGATCATATGAACTTATTAATAATGACCAGGAACTGATCGTCATTTATTTAAAAAAAATAAAAGTTTTGTGCTTACTTAATACACAACATGAAAAATTCTTGCATATATTTGGTTGTTAAGTTCACCAGTGAACTCCTTACATAAGCTTTTTTGCCTCACAGGAAAAAACACATAAAAAAGAATTTTCCTCTCATTACAGAAAATGTAAGAGACTGTTTCAGTTCACCAATTGGTGATTCCTGTAACACCGAGGCATACAAATTCAAACACTTAAACAGCTATATTTTGCATCCAGTCAACACTAAGAGTTATTGCTGGTCATAGACAATCCATGCAAGTAATGTTTGAGCATTACAGGAAATTCATAGACTGAAAATAGAAGGCAATAAAATGAAAAGTCAGTTATTTCAATTTCAAAAGCACATACGTACTTTCAGGCAAACATATCACAGTCTCTTCAAATCTAAAGGAGACAAAATGAGTTGTCAGACCTTTCCTTTCTCATACTGGTATTTTTCAACAAATGCAAAAGATAACCTGAGTGGCTCCCCTAGACATTCATCAGGAGTGATCCTGGAACAGATCCCAGCAAACCTTCAGCAAAGATAAAGGTGTTGGAGTCCGCATGCAAAATCCAGGATTTAGTCATAAATACATTATAGTGGGTCACTGCACAGGGACAGCATTTCTACACAGAGTATAAATAAATGGTGGTAGAGTGATGTTCTCTCTTGAATCACGTAACAGTTGCTTTGATAGAATTATGGTGGCAAATGACTGGAAGGGAAGTATGGTGACTTTCGTGCTACCATGGCTAGAAAATGAAAATGTGCATTTCCTGCAGAAGCACTAACACATCAATCGTGTGACTTTCATTCCTAGCTTTTTGTAATCTTGCAATGAATTGAAACTCATTACTTTCTATGTGCAGCACTTTATATAGTGCTACATGTAATAGCTCCATCGTATTTTTGTCTTTTAAAGATACGTACTAATTAACTTAGCATGGTGGATGATATCACCAGGCAAACTTCCTCTTTGGAGAGGTTTAATACATGTGCCCAGAGAAGTTGTGGCTGCCCCATCCCTGGAAGTGTTCAAGGCCAGGCTGGATGGGGCTTTGAGCAACCTGTTCTGGTGGGAGGTGTCCCTGCCCATGGCAGGGGGATTGGAACTCGATGACCTTTAAAGTCCCTTCCAACTCTAACCGTTCCATGATTCCATGATTCTATGTCTTTACCACTTGGTATTTAGTTCTTAACCATGCACAGTACTTCTTACACCAGATTATCCCAGTATCAATGTAAAGTAGCAGCACAGGCTACAATTATTTAAGTACATGACACAGGACACTGAGATTAAACTTGATTTGAGACAAAAGATTACATCCAGCTTAACTAAGTACCAGTGTCAACAGCCGCTGCATTTAACAGTGGTAGTCCAAGAGAGCCAAAATAAGTGCTTACAGATTGTAATTCAGCTCTGGCATTTTGAAATGCCTAGGACATTATCTGAAACCTCCTGGTGATCCACAGAATTGAGTTTTACTCTCTGCAGATTGTATACTTTAATTTCCATTTCATCAATTTGCTAGCCTGCAATGTGTCTTTTAATGGGAAGGAATATTTTTTATGATACATATAGGAGATATACTGTTATCATTTCTTCCCCAGGTCTGAAAACCAGTGATCTTAGCACTGAGTATAACAGAAGCAGTGACATTATAATGTCTTGTTTTTATTTTTATTTCAATGATGCCCTATTTTTATTGATATTTTTATAGAGACAGAGGAGATACCTACTTTTTTCCCTAGACACTTAGCGATGACTAAAGATTCCTGCATCTCGAATATTGACTGAGAGGTGAAGCTATGCAAGTGACACAAGTGGTATAATAGAAACAGATAACCAGGTGGAAAGAAAGAGAAAAAAAAATAAAAAAAAAGGAAAAAAAAAGGAAAAAAACTGTGTCACATCATAAATTTACGGATTTGAAGACTTCATTAATTTTCCCAAAGGATTACTTAAGGATTACTTCGTACTTCTAAAAGAGAATAAAAGTTATCTCAATGACAGAAGCTAGATGTACTTTGGAACTGGGTGAACTGTATTTAGAGTTTGATCATTAGGAGAATATGCATTTTGTAAAGAGGGGGAAAAAAATCACTAAAATTAGCTTTTTGAAAATAAAGGGTTCAAGTTGTTTGCTTCAGTTGTAAATGGTTTAATACTATGGCTTGTGACATAACAAGCAGAACAGTCACCCAGAAAGCATGAAATTCAGGTTCAGATAACCTCACTGTCAACTGCAGTGGCTTTATTGTAGGAAGTAGAATACAGCTGACCTTACAGATAATCTGTCCGTCTCTTAATCATTGAGTAGGTTGGTCCTAACTTTTCATACTGATTGATCTGAAAAGATATAAGAGATGTTTACTACACCCTAACAAATATCCTAAACACTACAAGATATAAAGGAACTGTCTCCTTTTCTGCTTCATGAATTGTTCCTAAAACTCTTTATGAATCAGATCTATATATTTGTTCAAAATAACTAAAAGCCCAATTTACCTCAAATAAAGTTTCCCATGTGAGGAAAATCCTTAAGCATCTTGATCTTTGAATTGACCCATAATCAGCATTTTACATACACACACACATGCACGCACACACATCCTTCTGTCTGTCCTTGGTTCAGTTGCTATCATTCATTTGTTCACTGCAGTCAGTTTTTCAGTTGAAAATGAGCAACCCTTGTAGTAACATCAGAAAGGACAAAACACAGTCACTTCAGCACCAACAACAGTCAAACTGTGCTTTAATAACAATGTCTGCTTTGCAAACATCTCTTGAAAAAAACACTGAGACCTGCTAGTATGCCTTGAATTAATCAGTCCTGTGAAAGTACAGGCATAAAGGACTTCCAGAGAGGCTGCAGCAATAAAGGTGCTAGAGCCATCATAACTGTCGCTCTAATTTTCTCAGTTTTATTCAAGAAGAACTATTGGTTCATAGAGATGGCAACAACAAATATACAATGCATGCAAAAATTCAATGTATATGCTTTTCTGAAGATGCACTAAACCAAAGGCTATGATGAAGTTTAATATTAGCTTTCAGACAAAACCCAGTATATTTCTATAGACACCAAAATTGCGTCTGTTAATATATATATTAACATATATTAACATATATGTTAATATATATATGTTAACGAGCACACTTGGCACCTAAAGATTTCCATTAGAGAGAGTTATACAGGTTAACATATTCCCGTGTTAATTTGGGTGATTAAAACCCTGGTGCTTTAGTGACATTTCCCTTGACAAGCCTAAGGAAGAACAATCATGTTAGCAGAAGAAAATGAAGAACAACTCTTTTCTCAATATTGTCCAGGATTCTCATGGGAGTAGAAAAAACTAAGGCTATCTGAGCAGAAATTATGAATTGGTTAGATTTTTTCCATTCTCTTCCTGGGATGCAGGCACTGCAGATCACTTCTTACACTCCCCTATTCCTCATAAAGATAAAGCAAATTGATTGACTTGTCCTTCTATGTGGTAGAAAAACCTAGGCCACAAAGTGGAGAAAATCTACCTGGTAGACAAAATCACCTTATTCATTAGCTAAAATTTTCCTTACAAATGTGTAATTTCCAGCACCAAGAAATCAGATTAATTACAAATACTATCAAAGCTGTTCTATAAACAGGTAAATCATCTGATGATGACCAAGAGATTTTGGTTGTTGCATGTTTTTTACTAAATCTTTACTCGAAAAGAGTAATCTTTCTGAGAAATCTGTTTTACTACCAGAGCTTTTGTAAAAAAAACACAATGTAACAAAACACTGTGTAATCTTACCTGCTGAACTGTGTTTCTTTCACAGGATGAGCTATTCTGGAGTTAGACTGCCTTTAAATAGATTCAAGAGTATTTTCAGCCTGCTTCTTTTTCATGTATATCATAGGCGCACAAGCAAGACTCCGATGTCTTTCTGATCTATACTACCTCTGCCTCTTGTGGTAAACAGCAGTCATAACACTTCTCTGATCAGGGAGAAGAGAGGGAATTTTACTGTAAATCGAAAGGTTTTGGTATTTCTAGCCTTTATCTTCTTTTCCCTCAAATCCCATTATGATTCCTTCTTTTTTTCCGTATATTACCATATTTCCTCTAGAGAAGTGTCCTGGTTTGAGGTAAAATGAGCCAATTCTCTATTTTACAATTTTACTTTCTTAGCTGGGCCTCTTCTAGCTAACTAAACTCTGAAATTAACATGACAAAAGGGTCACTATTCATGTAAATGAAACGGCATCTTGCTTTAATTCATAATGGCAGTCAAACATACTTTCTCAGACAGCATGTTAGCCCAACTAGTAGACCTCACAGGCTCACATAAATAAAACCAGGCATTGATGGTACCTCTGGAAGTCATGGGGCCAAAGCACATCCTTCAGAAGTACTTCCAGATACCTCAGTGGGCTTTCATTCAGTCTCAAGAACCCTCACTTGCATTTCCTTAGTAAGAAAAGCCAAAGTCTTAATATCTGCTGGCACATACCTGAACAAACAGCATTTCTGAAGGGAGCACCAATTTATGAGGAAAAGTCCCACTACCCCCAGTGATACCACATCAAACACCGAATGTTTGCATTGGGGTTCCAATGCAACTCGTTATTTTTCCTTTTATTTTTACATCAGTATAACTTTCAGACTTTGAAATTATGAAATATTTAAAAGTCCCTAGTAGGTTATTAGAAGTTCACATTTGAACTTCACGAAATCAGGAGTAGTTCATGCATCTCCAAATGTTAACAGTATAAATATTCACATGTATGAAAACAAATTTCTGGTCACATTAAGCAGCATTTTTAATAAAATCTCCTGATAAATAGTTAAACAGTAGAGTACTTCAAGGTTGCTTGGTTTGCCTTTTTTTCATAATAATGGTGGAGGACTGGCCTGTTCTAGAAAAGTATTCAGGCAACCCAGGACATGTTATTTCCAAGAAAAGAGAGTAACACTGTTGTTAACTTTATTAACCCAAGAGTGCAGCAGTCCTTTCCCCCTGTTTAGGGCAGTCTCTGGAATGGCCTGATAAAGGATAGACTGATGACACAAATAGCTTTTCACTGCCTGAAGGAGAGGAGATAGATTATAATGGGCTGCTTAATACAATCCTTACATATAAATAGTAACATTATTTTAGAATTGTGATAAAGGAAGCAGTGAAGACAATGGCCTTCTTGCGGGAGCTGCTGAGGAAATCTCCGAAGTAGTTAAGACCATACTATCCACAGGTTAAGTTACTGGGGTGCCACAGCCTCCAGCATCCACAAAAATGGGACAAAGTGTATGATCGAACAGAAACTATCACACACCTCTCTCCCTTCCCCCACCACTGTGTCTCTTTCCATATCTCCTTGTGAAAAAAGCAAACAGGTACTCAGGAGTCAACATAAATTATAAATTTACTGATCAGTACTTCCTCAGAAGGCATTGAAAAAAAAATCCCTTATTTATGAGTAGAATGAAACACATAGAAACATCCTAAAAGTTTTAAATACTATTCACTGGTCTGTGAAGACAAGAAGAAGTCTGTGTTAAATAAAGCTTCATGAATGATTCACACAGCCCAGATTTCCCTCTATTTCCAGCAGTGTTCTCAAGCCAGTTTAATATTTCTAGGTAAATAATTCATGCTACTTTTGTTTCTAACAATAATGCATTCTCAGAAATGCTGGCTGCACAGTACGCTGGGCTCTTTCCCTGGACTTTCAGACTGAGCTGTCTGAAAGTACATCACTTAATTCCACTACCAGAAGTGATTATTACCTGGTTTTGAGCATGAACAACGAAGAATGAATAATGACTAACCTTTTCAGTCATCACTTCAGCTGCAATATATGAAAATGGCCATGAACACAGAAAAGTAAAGTTGGTATCTATACATTAGATAGACAGTCACCACAAATGATGGAATATTTCTTTGAATAGACAGTGAGAACCAAACACTTAGTATTTTCAAGGACAGCCCCACTATAATAAGGAATAGCACAGAAAGGTTTGAAATTATGTTTGTATTAAGAATGGTCTTCTACATATACGCTTACTTCTTACCCTTTGCAAGGATAAAGTTTGCAAGTACTGATGCTTTCCTCAAAAAAAAGTCTTTCTATATGCCGCTTTCTGGCTTGCTATGGGGAAGGCAATTATTTTACAAAGATTACTATTTAGCAGGTTTTTGCTTTCATCCTGAAAAAGATCTTTGTACATAATATAATATAGTAGTGTTGTATCCTACAGCATGCCAGCTGTGATAGAGCTGTAAAAAATCAGTTATAAGCTTATAACTATTAAAATAGACAATTTTAGAACATTAAAAAGGTAACATAGTTTTACGCACGGATTCTAAAACATAATTATCACAGGCAGGTTCAGCTACCAGAACAAGCAGGGAAGAATATCTTTTCTGAGTTATCTGCAGAATTATTTTTATCTTCCAAAAACCAGTGGGAGACTTGCAATCCCAGGGTCTTATAATAGGAGGAAGTTTGGGCCATCGTGCATACCCATGATTATCCCAATCACTGCAGTGATTTATACCAGTGCTGTAACACGGAAGAGTAAGGAACCGTGGTGCTTCTTGCTGTTTGTTTCCAGAAGAGCACAGCAGTTGCTCATAATGACTACTCTTGTTATGTTTCTCCCTACTAGTTTTATGTCACAAACTACGATGCAAAACCATTATGATCCATCCATGACAATGGTTGCAGAACTACAGTGGGCTTGCATAATGCAGCTATTATGTCACACAGACGTGCGCGATACCCCAGATTGTGAGGGAATACAGCTACTCTGAACACAATTGAAATCCTGTTCACTCTGATCAATAGCAATGAGTGGGCTGAGATCAATTACAAAAAGCCCAGTATCGAGCATAATATTAGTACTGCAGTGATTCTCTGTGCGATTGCACACACAGAGAAACAGGAAAACTTAAGGCAGGAGCTAAAGCTGAGGGCTGTTTTATTATTTGAGATGCAATCAAAGCAGAAATAAAATAAAAAAGTGCTTTTCAATAGTATTTAATATGTACATTGAGATGGGAATAAAACTTAGGTATTGTCTATTTATTCATATCAGTAATCTTCTTAAAGAGCAGTCTATTAACCACATAGTTATTGACGTCAGCTTTGTTTGAAGAATTATTATGAATAATGAAATATTTACTGTACAAGCTCCAGGGGCTCAAAAAAACTACACCAAATTCCTTTCTTCCCAATATGTGTATCTCCTATGATTCTATGTCTCATTCTATTTCAGTTCCCCCCAAATGATGTATTCCAAGCTCGAAAAGGGAAAAGGCATGGATTATCAGAGTATGCTTTGCTACTAAATATTAATCACTTAGTCTCTCGCTGGCAGTGAAATCTACTTTATCATCACTAGTGGGAATATTATTCGATTCTGACAGAAGCCATTGAGACAGACTAATAACAGCAACTGACAAGAACGAAACAGACTTCAGCATTCAGAACTGGTTTCAGCACTGTGGTAATTTCAGTTAATCAACAAAGACTGCTTCAAGTTGGAGCTCAATAAAATTATTGATTTGACTTTGGATTTAAAAAAAAAAAATAACTGTAAATGTTTTTGCCTCCAAACATTTTTGTAACTGGAATGTTCAGTGCTCTGGATTTTGTCATATTGAAATGTCTGTGATAGCCTAAGACTACCTGATGCTATCAGTTCCACTGACATTTAAAAACTTTTCCAGTCATAGAAACAAAAAATTCTCTCCCTCTGCCAACTTAAAAATAAAGGTACAAAGACAAAAATAGATTACACTATTAGATCAGTGATATAATTCACTATAATGCTATCATTAACTTAATTGATACTGTGCAAACTCACATTAGCTCTGGATATACTTTTTATTTATAGGCTTTTATTTTAAAGATACAAACAGTAACCACACCAGAATAAATCTTGCCTTTTTAGTGGGTTTAATCAACCAATTAAAAATATGAGATGCACTTTAAAAAAAGAACCTGGTGAAAAATTCCCAGTACCTTCCTTTGAAATACAGGTGATGTTTACCTATGTGCTAGGTGCTGGCAGAAATGCCATGTAGAATTTACATGCAGTATTTTAAGTATATTTTAGGCATGGTTTTTGTTTGCTGCCTAATTCACCAAAAACTGAATTTCACTCATTAGAGTCGAGCATTTTCTAAACAGTGGTGTTAAATTCTCATATTTATGTCTCAGTCATATGTACTTCTTGTCTTTGACAACTGCTATGTGATATCTTTCCAAGAGGCAAGAATACAGTCTGTCTCTTCAGCGTGCAACACTACAGAAGAAGAAGTTTGTGATGAGGAAGTTTCCAATAATCAGATTTCAAGCTGGCCTCTATACCCTGAGACTGATATTAGAACAGAATTCCAGTTTTAAATAACTTATTATATAAACTGAATGAATTTCTGATCTCTGCTAGTATATCCACTCTCATCTTTAAAGTCAAGCACTAAGGTTAGTCTAAAGAAAGATTTTCACATGCCCGTGCAATGCCAGCATCTACTGCAGGTGGATGTTTCGGTTTTTCCTTTAGAAAACTAGTAGTCTTCAAGAAAGTATAACTAATCCATGTTGTGTTTCCAGCTCCCAGAGAGCACACTAGATCTCAAGGTTAATTGTCAAAACCAAGAGACCCATGAGGAACAACATAATGTTTGCCAACATGCAAGATGAAAAGGTGCCCTCCCTCAACATCATTAGGAGCAATGACATGATCTTTCAGCCAAGCAGCCATGAGAGTTCCAATGTGTTTATTGACAAGTGACCATACTTTTTTTGTGGTTTGACTGGTGTCCAGAGCCACTTTTAGTCCGGCTGCTTACTATCACTACAATACTGTAGCACACAAATATACACAGAATGGCCCTACAGACATTCTACGTGGTTGTTATGATTTAAGAAAAAGAAAAAAAGAAAAAAAAAAAGAAAAAAAAAAAAGTCATTCTGGAAACATGAAAGAGAGAAACGTTTGAGAGTGAAGGTTTAGTTTTTTCCCCCTAAACATCAAACTGCACCTTCAACTCCCTGAGAACATGTAATAGGATAGAAGCAAGTCTGGCAGCTATTTGACAACCCAGGTCTTTCAGCATCAAACTAAAGTTGCAATTTTCCACGAGCACTGGTAAGAGTGGCCAAGTTTCAGAGGAAGTCGGAACAATTCAGTTGTTCCTTGTCTTAAAAAAGCAGTTCGCAGATGTAAAGAACCTTAACTGATATTCAATTACAAGTTTCTCCTCCTTGTTTTCCCTTCACCCACTCAAGTGGACTCTTCAGAGAAGACACATTTACTGCATGAGCCTTCCACGACTGTGGCACAGGAAGCAAAAGGAACAGGATGTGCTCTGACAACCACAAAATGCACCTTAGCACTTACACATTCTGCATTAACCTGTGATTTCTTTAGTGAATTTGAAGAAAAATTGAGTATGTGAGTTACAATATGATATCACATGTTCTTTGGTATTTTTTTCCCAAGAATACAGAGTGCAGAATTAAAATCTTTAAAAATGTTTCTTAGGAGACCACAAGCCTTTAAAGCTAATGGCAGTTCGTCTCTTACTCTCTTAGAAGTAAAATCTAAGAACGACAGCCAAAATCCTTCATCTCAAGCACAGGTTACAGAAATGTGTGCAATGGAGCAAGACAGGCTCTGTGAAATGAAAAATAACAGCATGTGGCCAAATGGCTGCCCAGAATCAGACAACCTTGACAGAGAGGCTGGGAAGAAGCTGGGCTCCTAGAGGCTTCAGCAGCCCTGAACGTGAAATACTGGCCACTCAAAAACTCTACCCACAGACAAGGCAGACTAATTTCCTCCTGACCTTGAAGGAGCTCCCTGTGCGCCATCCCACCAGTAATTTTATATAGGGATTGGGAAGGCAACGCTTGGAATTTGTGTATGCTTAGAAACAAATTAACCATAAAATATGCCTCCAAATACATAAAAAGATAATTGGCCTCCACAATCTCAATTAAATATACATTATAGCAAACCTTCTGACTGAGTTAAGATTTGATTTCAGTTCTTTCACAACACAAAACAATCAGACAACCACAGGCAATTGTGCATTTCTGCACTGCATTTCTCTATGAAATTCTGCAACATACTCCTGGTGGAAAAAGCTGACTTCATTCCTAAGCATTCATAACTAATTTAAATTTCAATGAAGCCAGTGCACACCTGTCTGCATATTTTGTTCCTCTAAATCTATTAAGTCCAGAGTCTTCACTGCCAAACTAGTGAACCTTTCAAAAAAAAAAAATCCATTACATATTTAGGAGTTATGGATTATATTTTAATTTAACAGTTGCCATTGAATTCAGTATTAGCATCTGGTTTATATACTCTATTCTATAATAGCTTTATTGGCATAACAAACATACTACAATAAAATCTGCAAGAGCTAACATCATATAATAAGCATTTTTACAATTGCAATGGCATATTATTCACTGTGCTCTCCTCTGCTTTAGATATGGCACTGACAAATATGTATCTACAGAAGAAAATAAAGACTCTGCTTTTCAAAATCTTTAATATATTTTTCATCAAACACAGATCAGAAAATTTTTTTTCCAAAATAAACAGATTCGTTTTGGCTGACAATGGTCTTCCGCCAAATAAAAAAATGTAATTTGGGTTTGTGCAGTTTTTTGAGGCAACGAAGCAAAGTTTGTTTGCTGCACTGTTTTTAATCCAACACTACTTGCAAATATTAGATAACAATGATAAACACAAAGCAGTCAGCTGTTTCAGTTAGTTACCTGGACAATCTTTACTATGCATGTCCCCCTCCAGAATATATACTATAATCAAATTTAGTACAGTGGCTTATATGAAAGTTTTACTTTAAATGCAAATTTTAAATGTTGGGTATGGGCAGATCTCTTGAAGTGACATAAGTTGAGTCAAGTGCACTCTTAATAAAAGAACTGGTGAGCTGCAGAAGCCACATGCATTTGGCAAGAAAACACCAAAGGGACCATCATCACATGGCCCAGAGTCTTCACAATTTCTAGAGGCACAGAATGAATAAAATGTTCTCATGTTCACAAAACAAACAGAAAAGAGAGCAAGGAAGAAAAAGAACCCTTGTCTTTCAGTTAAACCCCTAGAACCTAGGAATTATCAAAAAGATATTTAAAAAAAAAAATCTTATCTTTCAATAAATCTCTATTTCTTGTTTTGTTTGCTTGTTTTATATAGAAGACACTGCTGTTAATCCTGATAAGAGCTCTGAGCCAAAGCAAGCTGAAGCCAATAGCACTATATTCAAAGCAACCCTCTGGGGAGTTTGGATTAATTCACTCCTTAAGTATCCCAAGAATCAAAAACTGAGAATGCAAAATAATCAACAAATAAGACTTTGATTGCAAGAAACCCTCCTCATGCAAATAATACCATAGAATTCAATGTTTCTTTGTAAGGACCGTTCATGTAATCATTTCTCAAAATTAAGATGCAATCCTTTGCACATTGCTAAGGTCCCGTGTTACAACACAAAATCAGCTTAGAAAATTTAGGCTAAAAGATTATCATTCCACTAGTGTAAGATAAGCCCTTTTATTCTTTAACATCTCATCAAGTCTCCTACCACGTTACTCTAAAGGAAAAGAATGTGATTCTCCCTTTCTTACTAGCTTATTACTCTTCTGCAGAAAACAAATGAAACCTATATGGCTATTAGGAAGTGCTGCAGCCCAGCCAGTTGATCTGTAGGCAGAAAGAGAGCTGAAGATCTGACCATATCTCCAGGTTTTTACTTCAGACCTGCTCTAGAGTGGCCCCTTGGACTGAATGTCCCTTAGGGACTGAAGCACATGTGAGGTACTCCTGGATTCCACAGATTTTCAAACAATCTTCCTCTGAAAGGAATTCATTTAACATGCTTTGCAACCAAACCAGAATGCAAACGAAAGTATAGTAAAGTGGGGACAATGGGGTAACTCACTCTGAAAGTTAGTTAGATTAATCCAAGCTAAAAGCTGGTTGCAGAGGCACCCAAAAGATATCACCATCCTGGGAAAAGACACACAGATACACATAACTGGGAAGCCCAAGCCTGTCCCTGTACCTTCACCGAGTGAGACTGATTTAGATCACTGTGCCCCACCTCCCCCAAGAATATTCAAGAAGTGACCCTCATTGGGGAAGCATTTGGAGACTCCCAGCATAACAACAAGTTCTTTTTCAACAGCACTTTTATTATGATCTTGAGTGTTGCAACCAGGCTGCAATGTTTCCTCTAAATTGGCTCACAAATATCAATATGGTGATTCACATGAAAAGTTATGCTTCTGCTTAAGAGTCTGCAAGCCTGAGCCTTTAGTCCAGATGTTTGCAAAATGCTGGATTAGAATGGCAACAAATTTGTTCACCCGTGCTTTGCAGTGTATACTATATACTATTATTCATCAAGACTAACACCACTAAAATCAAAGACAGACAGGGCTGGAGCTGGTAGTAATGAATACAAATCGAGCTGTAGAAGTCTTTCTTTGCTGTGTCTTTTTTCTTGTCCCTAATGGTAGACAGAAATACTAATTATACACAAACAAAAGATTTTACTATGACCATGGAATCACAATTAATATTCAAATGAATTTCTGATACCTAGCAAAAAAATTTTAACAAAGAAGTTATTAGTAAGCTTTGTTATTCCAAAATAACGGCCTTTCAGTTAACAGGAATGAAAGTAAAATTCTTGGAGTTTTGAGACTGCCCTTTAACCTTGTCACCTAAATGGAAAAAAAAGGCTGTCATTACATTAAGAAGCTTCCAGGTTTCAGACTTGGCTTACGATGTGGTTTATACTACTAACTCCTCTTGTGAACATGAATGCAAGCCTGACTAAGAGATGATGAAGAAAGAAAACTGACAGTGCAGTGACCTCTGTGGTCAGAGTCAACGCTAATAGTTCTGGGAACCGATCTTTGATTATCTTCTTCCTCCCTTGCCCTTTTTTTTTTTTTTTTAAGCCCTTTAAAATCTATAGCAACGATTCCCTGTATTAACTTTCATACCACTAGTACTATATATCCATAACACTTTTCCAGAAGCAGCTTTGCAATAAATGCAGTTCTCATAAAGAGTGAAGTAGTGTATCTCAAGTCTCAGTTCTCTACAGCCTTATCATTGCTGCAATGTTTCACTGAGACAAGATCAGAAAGAGAAATGGTAAAGCCATGCAGCCTATGCATGCAAAACAGAACGTTTTCCTGGCTGGACATTTTTATTTCTATAGGGACATGGAACAGAAGATCAATACAGTCTACCTGTCATTTTTTGTGTATTTTTTCCTTAGCAGGGGTAGGAGCGAGAACAGAGTGTTTTAAGGCATGTACCACGTTTTTGCTGTGTAGGAAAGTGAGCTAATTCAAGGAGTGCATTACTCCTGGGTAAAGATATGAGTCTGGGATGTAAAAAACACAAGGCTCAGTTTCTTATACTTATTTAGATGGCACTTATATTTGCATGATGGCAGATATATCTCTTGTATTATGACTCCTTTCTTCAGTTGTTAAAAGGGAAAAAAAAGTATTTTCATTCCTCCATAGGTAAATATACTCACAGTTGTAAGGCAATCCAGTGATACGACAATGCAGTTTACACGAAAACATAAAGCTGATTACACGGTAAAGCTGGTCTCCAGTTGTCCCTTGACTGCACAGACATTACAAAGGAACTGTTGTATCATGGGACTGGGCCACCCCAAATAGCCAGGAACAATATTTTTATAATTTAACCAAGTTTAAAAGTTTAAAAGTCATGAGTGTCACTGAAACTTGTCCTCTATGGTCTCTCAGTTAGTAAGAAAGTTAATTTTATCAAATAAGTTTACATGAGTGGAAAATGTGAAAATTTTTGCATGCCTACTGCAAATTCACAGCATCTATTTTTTTTATAAGCACTTTTCAGTAAGCAGCTTACCATGCATGCAATGATTTCATGCAGCTTACACAAAATAATGTCATTTAAAAATTAAAACAGACAGGCAGACAGATTGCAGTCATTCCAAATTGCTTCCTACAGGAGATTACTCCAAGAACCTAATAATAATGCGCCCCCAGTGTACAGCTAGGGCCACTGTACTGGAGCCGTCATTTTCCAGGATTAAAATGAGCACCATTCAGCCTGGTAGCTCTTCAATCATTGCTTTCAGTAAACTGAATTATGATAAAAGAGCAATTCCCATTAAAAATAAATAATATCCCTATTTTATGATTCTTCTTAATCTACTTTGGTTTAATTTGGGTTTTGCATAGTTATGGATTCTCCATCCTGGTCTACTTTTACTGATAGAAAAAGATAAATACATATAACTACTAGTATAAACGTAAGGCATTGCTTGAGCTGCTGGATTTTTCTAGAGCTGATTATGCCCCTGGCTCCAGTAACAAAAGGCACACAGCCTACTGGGGTACGTGGGCTGAACAGAACTGCCTGGCCAGTGAGAAGCATGAAACAAAGTGAAAGCAGCCCAAAGATGCCACTGGTGCCACTGTCAGTAGTTGCAAGCACAGCAGCTTCTGTGATGCATACATTCCTCCTTCAAATATTGTGGTATTTTCCAAGCCCTGGTAGCATGGGAGATAGGAGGGGAAGAGACACGGAATCATACTCAGTCTCTGGTAATATCTAACAACTTGTGTACCTGAAGACAAAGGTTCGGGCAGTCTATAGCTCCATTGTCCTATACCATAATTCCTCTCTGTCTGTATGAGAATTTACTACCCTGACTACTTGCTTCATTACCTTAGCAGATGCAGAATTTGTGCAACAGGAAAATCCATTCTCATTCTTCATCTAGTCAGAAAAAGACCCCAAAACTGTAATTACATTTGCATTTGACTCCAGTATTTTTCTTACCTTCTGTTTGAGTCTAGAATTTCTAGAAAATTCAGTCTGCTAACTCTCTAAGTACATCCCAAGAACCTGATGCATGTATTTTTGCTGAACCAGGTAGGGCTCCCCAGTACAAAATCATCAGGAGCTGACTGACACATTCATTCATCAATTTCAAAAATGGCACTTAGTTATTGTCATTCCCCACAGTCACCCTGACCCCAACCTTTAATGCCTGCTTTCAATATGTCACAAACAGCTGATGCAACACAGCATTAACAGTCTGATGATGCACCTAAAAGCATTAAAGAATCTCAGATGAAATATTTTGATAACCACAGCTCCACAGAATTAATTCAGAAAAATAAAGGAAGCATTTTATTCAGGCAATCATTTCAATAAATATACTCAATTCTTCAAATTTGAAATGGCTAGGAGGAGAAATGCAAGTGTGCAGTATTTCACATTCCAACCAGTGTTCTAGAAGCACTTTAGACCTTTCTGTATACAAATCCCTTTGCCCTTTCCTGTCTTTTATCTCACACCGTCCTTTCCTCTGTACATAACAAACTTGTCAATTTCAAGCCATTTAGTCATATCTAAACTTCATAGCATTTTTTTCTGATGGATGTATTCTTACAAAATGAAAATTGTTCTGTAATAGTAGAGATTTTTCAATAAAATAAAGTGCTACTCAGTATGCAATATGTAAATGCTAATCACATGAATAGTTTTTCATTGCATTTATGTAGCATAATATTTAATAATGTGGGTTTATCACAGCATTTCACTAAATGATGAAAAATTCACAAATGTAATACAGAACTCATTTACTCAGTTGTTCAAAATCTGTTCTCTCTCCTCATCAGTCTTGCATTCTAACATTTAAACTACAGGAACAGAAAATGCCCTGAAATATAAAGTAGGGGGCTGTTTCGCATGGTTTTTTTCTTTCTTATTGTTAGTGACAGGATTCAAACATGTTGCTTTTGCTTTTCTTTTTTATTTATTTATCCTGGAGCTGGAGTTGGTTTTTGAGGGTTTCTTTAATATGTTTAAATCTCTTGTAACCTTGAAAAAGACTAGGGAAGGAAAAACACACAAACAAATTCATTCTTGGAGGTTTACTTCCCTAAATCAGCAAAGAGAAATGAAGGAAAATCTGTGCAACTGGCATCTTCTCACAGAACGGAAATCAAAAGCAACACTGCTCAAGGTGACCCTCCCATCTTTTAAACTAACCCACACCACCACCACTCCAGATAGGCTCAATTCAACAGAGCAGCAGAGAGGCACCACCTTCTTTCCAGACAAGGTGAACACAAGACTCCTGACAAAACTTCTGTTATGGTTCAACCTTTGCAAACTGAACAAATAGAACACCAAATGTGGTCCTTCACCTCTGGATGAAACCAGTCCCCTCTTGTCTGCCTAAGTCACCTGCACCTCTGAAAGTATTAAATAAACTCAATCACAGTGAATGTTATTTGCTAAACTGACTGAGTGTGCAATCAAGAAGGTTCTGGTAGCAAGTGCATTGGTGAACTTCTCCTTCAACTGACTCTAACACTGAAAAACACCATATTGTCCACTGTCAAAGTTTCTTTCTGTCCAAAGTAAACTGCTACGGGAACTCATAGATATCTGATCCTAATTTTTTCCATTTCTTTCATAAAAAGATGAAAATATTGAGGAGAAAATACATTCCCTATTGATTAAGGCACCAAATGATGAGGCAGTATATTGTACGACTATAGTAAGTAGCAAGGTAAGAAAAGATTATCATCTTCAATTGGAAGGCAATTTGAATCAATTCTTTTACTTAGCTACTATTTAACAATTGTAAAGAATATCTTTTCTGCTACAAAAGAAAAAACTAATTATAAAACTCAACCACCCACAGAAGTACTACTTTACAACAGGTAAATACAATTATTTTTCTTTATAAAACTATTCTTTTAAACTCTTCTTCAACCACCACAGACAATGCGTGTGCAGTACTACCCATTTTAAACCAGCTACAATATTATTCAATTCTTAATAGCACGTACTGTAGCTACCTCTTAGGTACAGAGTGCATATGCTACTATACCTTGAAGAGAAACTACTAATTTAAGGTAACATTTTCCAAAAGGTAGAAAGTGAATGTCTTTTTTTTTTTTTTTTAAATATGGAAGAAAAAAAAATAAAAAATGTGAAAGGTCATGGCAATTGCAGAAGGTTTTTCTGCAAATGTCACTCCCATCTTCAAGAAGAAAGGTACAGGTAACTATGGGCCCGTCAGCCGCAATCCCCAAGAAGGTCATGGAACTAATCCTGGTATCCCTTTCCAAGACTACAAAGGAGATGACGATGACTGAGAGCAGTTGACAAAGATCTACAAAGGGTATCATAGAATCACAGAATGTCTTGAGTTGGAAGGGACCCATACAGACCAGCAACTTTTTACTGTGGCAATGGTCGAACACTTGAATGGCTTGCCCAGACAGACTGTAGAGCCTCCATCCTCCATATCCAAAGATATTCAGAACCTGGCTGGTGACAGCACTGAGCAACCTGCTGTAGGTGAAACTGCACTGAGAATGGCAGTTGGACTAGACTACCTCCAGAGTGGAGGTGGCCTTCCAACCTCAGCAATGCTCTGATTCTGAACTCCAAAGTCTTATGGAGCAACAGTACTTCTCTTCATGGCTTCATAGGGTGGGTTTGGCTTTCAACTACTTTCTCTGAAAAACAGCAGTTAATGTTTTATAGATCACTGAATATAAGAACCTTAGCTGACATAAATCAGTGTACTACCATCAACATCAATGGAACTCATTCAAAAACTACAGCAGAAGGACCGATTTCCATCACTTGAGATGCAACTTTTCATGGTTTTGCATTTAATATTTATTAGCATTTCCCTGACTAATATCTTAAAGCATTCTAATCATGCAAAAGAAAGTCCATTATGCTTTCTTCAAGAATTTTAATTCTTATGTTGAAGTCACTGTCCTATAGCTGTAGACAATACAGTGAAAGAGTATAAAAGAAACAATTTCTATATCAAGAAAGAGCATCTTTTATTAGAACTTTGTTAGGTTTGGGAAAGAAGAAAAAAAAAAGCTTTACAGGAACAAAATCTTCATTATCCTTCAGATGTTTTTGCTTTAATTCAGCAAAAGTTCAATTTTCATCTGCCTTCCTTTCAATGAAGCCACATAATAAAACATAGTAGCATAAAATGCTACTGGATCATAAGTGCTTGTTGCACTGAGAAAATAATTACTACTAGGCTGGAGAGTAATCTGAAAATAAAACATTTCATCAAAGCCTTCTGAAATTCTCTCAATCCATATGCCCTCACAGTCTGCTTTTTCACTGCTGTCAGGACACATGACATTCAAACTAATAGTCGTGAAGCTCTCAGTGCTCCTCAGCCTAGGGTTGAGTTGGCGATATTTATGGAGCATCCTGTATTTATAACTCACTGTCATCAGCAGTAGCAACCAAATATTGTCTCTCAAACAGGAAACATTAATGAGATATTAGTATCATACAATCAAATATTCAACAATAAAGTGTTCTTTCTTCCTTGAAGCGTTATTTATTCTGGACCATTCTGGTGAGGGCAGTGCATAACTTCTTCTAAAAGCCAGTGCACAAGTAACAGAAAGGAAGTCACATTGACATAAAGCCACTTTGCTAGGATCACACTCCTCTAAACCTTCCTCTGTGAGGCAGAGGGAAGAAAGTTTGTATTACTGAATACTCAATTCAGAAGACTGTTCAGCAAATTATTTCTTTTGCCAGGTTCTTCTGGATTTATGAACAGAGTTGGTTGTAAAGTTTCCCCTCTGAACCTGAATATTCTTCATCCATTTTCAATATTATAGTGAACACTAAAAAACTCAGAAAACTGAATAGCATGATATAAGAAATAGGACTCCTGGCTATTAGATTCCTTTCCCACTTTAAGAGCAGGACTGTATTGCAATTGCATTTCTTGAGTGAAATCTTGCCTTCATGGAACAAACACAGACACAATGCAGCAAGAGTATCCTAAACTATAAGGCTATTTGGAATTCAGATACCCAAGCACTTCCCAAGCACTTCTGGGTTTTGTTTGCATTTATTACCTCTTTCAGTGCCAATCAACATATGATTCCAAAGATAAGTAGACACACCTTGGAATGTTTTCTGTAAACAAATTTCTATATTAACTCAGCTAAGCCCTGTACAGCAGGAAGAGGAAGAAAAATAAAAGTTTTCCCCTTAGGTTGAATACGTCGCCTAAACCAGAGATGCAGACATATTCAAGACCGCTGCTGATCAGTAGTTTGGGAGTTAATTTTCCCTCTCCCTCAGATCTGCAGTTCCCATCCCAGTTTCTCTCAACTATTACCTGAAACACTTCATCCATCCCAGTTATTTCTATTTGGAAGTTTTGAGAACTTGAACTTTTCTACTGTAATTTTTTGCCTTTCTCTGCCTCCTGCTAGTTCTTATCTACATAGTTAAGAAAAGAAAATCCCCAAAAAGCTTTTCACTGTAGCAGTGCTCAACTTTTAGTAATTTCATCACTTCCTCTAATCTAAATCTCTTGCTCTCAGAGGCTGATGTAACCTTCCTGCTTAGTATATTCCTCAATACGCCAGGTTTAGTTTGGGGAAGAACAAAGTCTCCTAGGAGTTACTTTGTAGAAACTAGCATGTACAGGTGATTTCTATACAGCCTTATCTTGTTTTATCCCTTCCCTAGTTCTTTCAACATCTTGTTTCAGCGGCTGAGTAAACCACTGGAAAAAGCAAAAGTTTTACTCAATGAAAAGCTATTTTTACTTCCCAGGAAATGTGAACAAGCTGTAAGATTATTCGCAAGGAGATCGTAAAGCAAGCATTACCCAAGGCCAAGGCCATTGTGTGGCTGGGGTCCCTTAAATATAGGTAAATTCGCTCTCAGTCACTCCTTCTTGGTCAGAATTCCAATAATGCAGCGTTGGAGTGTCTGAGACTTCCTGTGGGATGAAGGAAGTATCTGGGTCCCATTAGGCATATACAAAGACATCCTGATATAGAACTCTCCAGTATTTGTTAAATAAACAAATTTCTAATAATTGTCAGAATCAGAGAAAAAATATTACTTTATAGTTTTAGCCATAACAATGTATATTGACGTCACATTCAGGCTAGAAAAATACTTGGAGGCTGTGAAATTTGAAATAAGTTTTGGTGGGTTTTTTGTTTTTTTTTGTTTTGGTTTGTGTTTTTCTTTCACTCAAGATATGATTAAAATTCCAGTGAACAAAATTTAAAATGCCACAGGAAGAATTTTTCTTTACATCTTTGTTCTGACAGAAAACCCAGATCTAGAGAGAAAAAAAAAAAAAAAAATCCACTATTTCCATGCAAATGTACTATTTTTACTCAAGGCAAACAAAAGTTTGTTTGAAAAAAGTTGTTAGTAAAAATTGCAATATATGCTTAAAATTGAAAAATGTGGGTTGTTTCAATCACTTCTACTTTGTGAGAATTTAAAAAAATAAAAAAAAAACATACAAAAGAAGCCTGAAAGGACCGATGTTCATGAAGGAAAATTTCTCTGAATCATAATTGGTGAAAATCCTGTAGATCTAAAGGGAAACAACCAGGGCAATCTGCAACTAATTTTTCCAGTAGGGCAAATGGAACTTTTTTTTTTTTTTAACTTTAAAAATGAGTTTATATTTGGTAGTACATATAGGGCTACAGCTTGATATGTTTTCACTAGATAAATATAAAATGTAAATTATTTGTTATGGTTAAAGTTTTTCTTCATCTTTGACACTAAATTTTCATATACTTCTGTCCTACAGATAGTGATTATCATATGTAAAGATATGAGTATTATCCATTTTCTTCTTGACAATAATTTGTTATTGAAGAAAAAAGAAAATGGGAAAAAAAAATAATCCAAGTAGGTATGAGTAAAGAGGCATCTAAATAGAAATGGATTGGCTTATGAGTGGATGAAGCTTCATTCCAAGGAAGTCAATAGCAAAACTTTGATGTCTGCAGTCTCTATGAACACAAGGTGACGAAAATTCTTCATTACTCGTAAGCTGTGACATACTTGGTATTCAGTGGGATTGCGACCAAAATTGCTACTTTAATTGTTCCAGGATTTTGGTACTGAATATGAAAAAGCACATGCCTGATAAAACAAAGCTAGTTCACGGTTTTAACTAGGCCACCAGAAACTCCAGTTTTCTTGAAAGAAATGTAACCAAATATTATAAATAGTGGTTTTGAAAAATCAGTAGAAGTGGAAAAACAAACAACCCAATGAAAACACAACTCCAAGAACTACTATCAATAACTGTAAATTAAATCAGGAACGAGGCAGCATAGCAATCAAATCAAGGTCAAGCCAGCAAGCTGACTTCAACATTGAATTTGAGTCAAATAATCAAATTACTTATATTGTTAGATTAATAAAAAGATGATAAATCCTTTTAAACCCTAAGAAAGATCGAAGGAGGCTTCTGTCAGTTGAAGCATAAGTCACAACTGAAGGCTTACATCACAACATAATCAAGTTCTTAATTTAGACCCAAACAAATACTTTAATATTAAAAATCTTATGTGTAAAGTCTGAACCGATGCCTTAGGACCATCCCTTTTTTTCCTAATAGTTCTCACTTGTTACAGTCATTTCTTCTTCCAGCAATTAAGAAACAACCATGCAGCCTTAAAGAAAAATTCTAATGAACCTAAGTCATAAAATTTCTGTACACCAAATTCTGCAGATGCTAGCCAATATTTGATTATGTTAGATTCTTCAGGACTCAAATATAAAAAGTACAGTAGACACTAAGAAGCATATTCCCTAAGTCAAGTTCCAGAGGTATTTCAAACTGCAAACTGTTTTCTTCCACTAATATTTTTATGAATTTTACTGCTGCTTATATGGGCTTACATACAACCACTAAAAGAATCTTGTTGATAAAGGATTAAAATAAAAATATAAAAATAGATTAAAAAGAAATGTGCAGACTCTCAGATCATATAAACAAGTAGATACCCCAGGAAAAATAGTCTGGGACTAGGATGCTTGGGGTGCACAGCTTATTTTGCCATAAGAAGCAGTGGAGAATTGCCAAGGGCTATCAGACATTATTCTTTGGCATTGCAACTTCCTCTCACAGTTCAGTCTTGGGATTCTGGTACATAAACATTGTTGTAAGTGGTGTGTTGATCAGCAGAAAGTAGATTTTTGTATTTACCTTACCTCTCATACGTTCCCTCAGCTCCGGTCATATTCCACTCAAATCAGGCACAGAGCAACCCTCCGCAGCACACTAACTCAGATCCATGATGTCTCCTTTCCCTGGCAGCAAATTGGAAAATCTAAAGGCTTAAAGTTTGTTATTATGAACCACAGACACACTGAAGGATTTAGGAGGGTATCTAAAATGGTGTTTTTAATATATCAGACTTTATATCCCAAGACACCATCTGAAGTGAAATCCAGAGAAATGAGCTCTTCAGCAGCCAGCTCGCAGCACCCCAAATTATAGGTTGGAAGATCCTCTTTCTTTCACTTGAGTAGAAAGCACAGAGCTAAAGCAATTAATCTCAATGCCTTCAACATTATCCTCTAAAACTATCCTTTTCCTCCTCCTCCACCAACTCCCTGACGTGCCATACTACCATACTTTAACACTGAAAGTTAAAAAAAACCCAGCAAAACAAACAGTTACTTTGGAGGCATCTGGCACAACCTTGCCCAGGTGAAGAAACCTTGTGAGGACACACTTGTCATCAATTTGCAGAACACCCATCCTCACAAATTTATTGAAATAGCTGACTGAAAGGAACTAAGAATTGCAACTACTCAGCATTCACCTATGAGCAACATTAAAAATAAATTTTAAGTCCGTATGACTAGATGTCACCATTCATCTTGCAAACAACTAAACTGAGTAGGAACTAGGCTGTAAGTCAAACAGCTCACCTTAGAAACTCTTAGTCTGAAAACAGAACAGGTATTTAAGGGCTTTACAAAACAGAAACCATTTTAGAACCAAATTTAAATTGTATGAAAGGACTGTGCTTTCATGTACGAAAGTATTTCACATACCTGTAATTACAGTTTGATAATACTGTACAATAGTGTTGTAATCAAAAATTACAGCAAAAAGAAACCCAGGAAGTTTTTTTTCTATTTCAGCACTATATTGCTGTCTTTTTTATTAAATTACATAAAAGCTCCTTACTAACCACTTCCCATTCCAGCATGCAGGCACTTAGCTAACCAGAATTTAGGGAAAGTAGAAGAAGAGAGAAGAGTGCTTTTTCAGAGCAATAATAATGAACACTTTTTTCCTCTCTCTCTCTCTTTTTTTTTTTTTTTTTTTTTTTTAATATGAATTGTTTTCTTCTTGTTCCTCTTTCAGCTCAACAGCATTTTGTTATGTCACTTGGCTGAAATGTGGAAATAAACAGGCTCTCGGGCTCACCTTCACTATCATTCTCAATCTATTTAAAAACTCTCAAAGGTCCCTTCTTACCCATGCTTACTAAATTCTTACTTCAGATGATCAAATAACTCATATTAGAATCCCTGTCAGAATCATAGTAGGTTGCATAGAATATATTACAGGGTTTTGACATCCATTTTGAGTGTCAAATACCTTATATTTGGTCAAATACTTTGCCTATTATAAACGGTGCAGCACTCAGGATCAATGAATATTTAATTGTTCTATCCAAAAATAAACCCAATGCAGCACAAAGCACTGAAAAACCCCTGCTCCAGGACATACCAGAGAGTGGTACTTCTGTCATATATCTGAGAAACAAAAGTTAGTTTGAAATCCCAACAAAAAGAGAGGTTCCTTGGCTATCTGATATCAGCATCCTTTGTGCTACCACAGTCACGTCAGAGTCTTGGGGGGGAGGGCGGTGGGGTCGGGAAACACCAACCAACTCTGCATAAAACTTTAAAGGATGAAATGAAGCATTCGTTGCATATTTCATGCCGAGCAAGCTTTCCACCTCCAGACAGCACAGCACTAGATGCAACTTTGAACTAAATTGATTTCGCAGTTTCCAAGGAAGGGCAAGATATCGGGCCTATGTAAAGGTGATGAGGGTGAGTGATCGAAGAAACTATCAATAAAACAAAAGAGGAGTCATCTGCATGTTAATCAAAAGCTCCTGCTATTTCCTCCTGATGAATGGCTGGAGTGAGGGCTGAGAAACCTTGGAAGAAATTCAGAAGCTTAATGCTTGTGACAATGAATGGAAAGTATTTTCATCATGGACAAAAATGCTCAAAGAGTCAGGACTGTCTGATCTTTTTTTGAATTCTGCAACATAATAATTGTTTATCCAAAGTATATAAGAGTTATAGATCTGACATTGCCGAAATAATGAAGCAGATACAGTAGCAGGTAGATAGATATAAAAGTTAATGTAATTAAAAAGATGAGATTGACCTTCACAACCATAGCGAAGTGACCTTCTTTCATTTGTTAATTCAGATCTTTTAGAACTACAACCTTTAGCAAACCATATTTATGCAGACATAACCACTGACAACATTTCATTTTGAAAAGTCAAACTCCAAGGACTAATGATGGATGAACCAATGTGACAGTCCATCATCACCAATATTACAGCACCTGGTCTTTTGTAATAGTGATTATTTTAGTAATTAAATAAATAAAATCAACATTAAGCTCCAGAACAGAGCCCAGATTACCTGAATCTCATTTTTTAAGCCAGAGATATTACTTGTGACATTCTTCTCTAACTACTTAATTCAGATTTTTATGACTTTTGTGTCTCTGCTCATCACTGCACCACTCAATATCAATCTGAATTAGTCTGACATACAGAAAACTCCGGCAGGCTTTCAGAATTCCCTTGCCTTTGTTCACCTGGGAGTTAGACATTCATCGGTTCCCACAAGGCAGACTGGATCCTGTCTGGATTTTTTAAGAATAAAGTAGAAGACTTATGTTGTAAAAGGTTCTTTCTTAGTGCCAGAGCATAACAGTGTTATGTACGGGGGAGGTGACTGCCTAGAGATGTTCTCATCAAGACTTGCCTCACTTTCCTGTTCACTATCCTTATCTCAATCTCCACTTCTCAACTATTTCTTCCGCCTTACTGTACACACAGAAGAGAGTAAGTTACCCGAACCCACTCCCAAAACTCCATCATAAGCGTGATTCTTTCTCATACAATCCAAAGCATGTTCTTCAGTGATGATAAGCCTTTGTAATGTTGCCACTAAAGTTTACATATATCAGTCAGAAACGTGCTTTACCAGATGTATCGGTGGCAGCAGAGTCAAAGAGGTAGTGCAAGTTTGCTTATCCCCACAAGTGCAGCAAGAGGTCCCTCAGGGAAACACCATGAAAGTCAGAAGAGCATTTAACATGAAAATAGTTCATCCTTTCATTGACTACAGTAGAACAGCCCCTTCCGCTGAGGTGTCTGGAGCAACAGTTTAACAGCTCAGACAACAAAATAAATAAAGTAGAGACAAATTAAAAGGTATTGATGTCTCTGGAAGATTCTTAGAACTAGTCTGTCACTGAAGGCAATGTATGCCAAACGAAGTAGGTACAGGGCAGTAAGGAAAGAGACAATATCAGTTCATGGATGTTGCTGCACCTAATTCGTACAGTGGCTTTGGAAAAAAAAGCACAGCCTCATAGGAACCATTCAGGAAGCTTTGTCAGCTGACCCAGCCTACATCTGCATTTGGAATTGGGCTTGGGGCTGGTCTTCAGGCAGAGCCGCAAATCTGAGTCCATGTTTGTGCTTGGAAGACCATCTTTATATCCCACCACCTGACAGCTCTGTCCAGAAAATGGATTACATTACAATAATCACAGTGTATTTCAATGCTCCTGCTTCTATTTTCCAGTAAAGTGCAGTAGCCTAAAAATATAGGAACATGATGCTTTCTTCATAGACAAGCACAAGCAAGTGTAAGCTGGGAAGAATGCTTTAAAGAATTTGTTTACAAAAGTGAGTTGTGAATTAACTGTAATTTCTTAGAAAAAGAAAACAGAAGAAAACCAGATATATTGTGTATCCATCACACAATCAAACTGCATAAGGACAGAGATATGTTGAGAAAGACATGTTAAAAACATAGCCATTTCAGAGATGTACATCTTCAATTCATTTTCTGAACCATCAACACAAAAGAATCTATGGAAAGTAAAACAATAGTTAGAAACACAGATTTCCACTTATAAAAAAATTTACAGCCAATGTACTGAATTCAGGAAAAACAAAAGATGATGAAGTAATGCCTCAAGCACAGTAACAAACAACATTTACATTGCTTCCCTTCTCTGTAAGATAAGTGTTTCCTTGATTGCATTAAAATGGAGACACAATATGTATAGAAAAAGATTTTCTCAGAACGTATAATGAACCTTTTGATCTTGCTGTCATAGGAGATCTTGAGGCAAGTGGTAATTAGACTGAGCAACGCTTTGACAGTGCAAAGTTAGATTTATGGTGAAAGCATAACCTCACATAAAATGGCACAAGTCATATTTAATACAGCTACTGTATAAATAATAACATTTTCAGGCTCAGAATGAAACAGAATTTCTGAAAAACAGGGAATCTTAACTAGTTTTGGAATTCAAGTAGATCAGACTACTGGTACATGCCTATTTAGCTGGCACGCATTTTGCACACTCTTTTAAAATATTTAACGTATGAAAAGGTCCTAATTCCAAAGATGATGCTATCCATCTCTAGAAGAGCTCATCCTTCTATCACATCTTCACATATCACATATGCATATCTCATAAGACCATGTAATATGTAATTCTATTTTCTTTAATCAAACAAAATTTATTTGTTTAATAATGGTTGTTATAGTACTACCTGTTCATGCAAGACTATCCTCATGCTTCAAGCGTCTAGAAATAAGTTCTGTTCAGGTTTCACTAAAGGTTTTAGTCTGGACTAAATCCGACAATCTTTGAAGTCTGAGGTATCATGACAAAAGCTACAAACACCTTTGTAGGACTCCGACTCATGAGTGGCTTCTAACAAATTTCTTATGAAATAATGATCAGGCTTTCAGAGAAAATAGAAAAATACTTGCCCAGAAGTCCTTCAACAATCTGTCAATGGTGTGATGAAATACTAATTAAAAACCAGGACACAAAGCAACACTCTATGAGACACTCGTTGCACCCCATGTCACAGAAGACCTGCTCTTAACAAGGGAAGCTGCGCTTCTTCAGAAAACTGAGTAGATTCAGAAGCTGTACAACCTGTCACATTTCTAAATATGCTCAGACTTATGTAATTGTAAAAGTAGGATTATTTATTGGCATATTTTTTTTGCGCAACCTGGTATTCTCCCTCCTAACCCCAATCGCCTAAGTAACCGTGTATCTTTCTCATTAGTGCTCCTGAGATGAATCACTTCTGATCTTCATCTAAATTTAGGCTGCAAGGCTTTTATGAAAGGTCTGGTTTTGCAGGTGTCCCTACAAGATGCTGCCCATTACAGGTGCTGCAAAAATAACTGTGTTAGTTAATACTGAATTTTCTTCTACTCTCCATGCTTCTTAGTATTTTTCCTAAAATTATCCTGCAGGAAGCAAACAAAAAAAGAGTTTGTCTTTTTTTGGAAACCAACAATTGTGCAAGTATCTACTGGTTTGGATGCAATCATGTAACTGCTATTAATAGCACTGTACGTGCATTCAGTCAGCCCAGTTTCCAGTTGAATAAGGAAGGGATCCTTCTTTGCTCTCAGATCATTAGGAAACAAAGATTACAGCTACCTCCCCCCAATTTGTGTGATGGGGAAAAGTAAGATAATCAATACAAACAAATTTTTGGAATCTGATTTACAGTCATTTCTTCACCAGACATCACCAACATCCTGCAATACCAACACATAAATGAGATGGATCATCTGAGCCTGCAGAATCCAAGTCCCTACATGACCACCTAGAACATACATGAATTTCTGAATTAAAAATTTACCACTGCGCTAACACTTTTACTTTAGCCATTTAATCAACTTGTTTGCTTCTGTCAGAAAATACTATTACCTCCCCTGCGAAATAATACTTAAAGATTTCCATTGTAAAGTCTAAGCCTAAAAAACAAGTAACCTCTGGGAGAATCGCCTACCATGAAACACATCACTAATCCTGTACTTGAATAGGATACTCACCTAAGGGTTTTCTGCACTTATCCCTGCCACATTAAATATGATGGAGTGATGTTGTCATCCCAACAATTCTCAACAGACGAGTGTGTAGCATGTCTTACTATGCTTTGACAAACAAATTCAAGCTTTTCACAAAGAGCCGTAAGAGCTAAAAGGGCTGACCTCGCTCATCTCTTTCACCTGTTTGCACTTATCCTACAGCTCTACACGACTAACAAAGATTTCCACCTGCTGCAGTTTGGGTACATACACCTGAGCAAACTGGAAAAGAAACTTTCCCATAGAGAAAACCCAACAAAAGCCAAAGCTAAGGAAGGAGTTAGATGTAGCATAAGCTTCCAGGAAGGAAAGAAATGTGAGTCAGTTTGTTTGCAGAAACATAAGACTTTGATCATTTCCATAAGCACAGGCTGCTTGAAGAAATCAGCATTCACAAAATTGTGCTTTTCTTCCCAACGCATAAGGTGACATCAGAGTTTCCTACATTATTCACTCTGGAGCTGTTGGAGAAAGGTAATTCCTGCATACCTAGGGTTTCAATTTCATGATGGAATATAGGACTCTGTTGAATTTTTCACTTCTTCACACAGCTTGATAATCAAAAAGTACCAGTCCAACCTAGTTAGACTCACTATCACATCAACAGCAGGCAAGCATGAGCCTGTAGATGACGAATATTTCAGTCTAAATTAACTGCTATCACAAACAATAGAGTAACACTTAAAATCCCTGGAAATGTGCAGTTATGAAACCACCATGAGGCAAAATTTACATATCCCCCAAATCTATTAACAGAGTTGTAAAATAAAAGAAATGCCAGTTTCAAATATTTTATCCTTGGGTTTTAAATTTACACTTATTTCTGTGTGGACACACTGTCATCTAAAACCCGACTATTCTAAACTTGCAATCACTCACTAGCTACCAAGTAAAGAGTTTGCTTCTTATTACTTCCATGTGGATAAGTGGCACTTTCTGCAGTGCAATTCTCTTGGAATTATTTCACAGAATCTTTTAAAGATTTAACACACTTTTTGGAAATACAGCTTACCTTGGCAGGTATGTCAGAAAGAAGGGCACGGGCAGTGAGCATTCTGGCACTATTCTACTTATTCTTTGATTTAGTAGCTCTCCCTCATCTGTTGCTGATCTGCATGGAAATGTCTTGCTTTTCAGGAAGAAACATCCTTTCTTGAATAACACACATATTGTGAACTCCTGTGGCTTTTACTTGTCTCTCCAACTTTGGCACATTTCTTCATATTTAATCTAAACTTCACCTTTTCACTTATAAGGTAGCATATGAGGCAGAGAGAATAATGTTCTCTCATTATTGAGAACAATTTCTGATATTGTTCTCAATAAAGCTATTGAAATTAATTTGTAACAGCAACTCCCTTCAAAGAGCTTGATTTTAACTCCTTTGATATTTTTGCCATTTGTTAGAGAAGAATCATATTTTTTTGGCATTAAGTGCTAAATATTGGCATTCAGACAGTGAAAGACAGGTGTCTGTGAAAAAAAAGGTCATTGGTAATTGAAAAAATATTTTGATACCGAAAAAGAATTACAGGTCTAGGTAGTGTTGTAAGCTATGATTATTCAAAGATGCCATGATAATTATTTTTTTCATACTGACTTGACATTTTTTGCTTTTAGCTTTTTAGGGAACTGCTTATTTAAAAATGCCACACAACAAAGAAATTATGATGTATTGAGGCCAGGGTAAGAGGTGGCTCCCTTCTGGCAACATGTATTTAATCTTTGTAGAGCTTCATTCAACAGAAGCATGATTGTGAGTACATTCTTTGTTAAAGCACCATAATAATCAGCACTTTTCAAGAAACTCAAGGTAAAAATGTCTGTCAATTACTATGTACTTTAAAAAATTACTTTCTACTTAAAAATTAGCTTAAAGTAACCTTATTAAATAACAATCAGTTTCATGCAAGTTGAGTACATGCATTAAAAAGGTATAACGTTCAGTACCTAAAATTTCAAAACCTAACAAGATACAAGTGCCATTGACTATCCCTATTCTTTGCATCCAATCCTGAAAAAAAAAACCAGCATAGAGAAAAACATGCTTTGGGGCACGTAGTGAGTCCTAATTTCAGCTGGGACAGAGTTTAATTTCTTTCTAGGGGTTGTTGTTCAGATTTGGTACGAAAGGAATGTCATTAATACATATTGTTTCAGCTATTACCAGGCGATGTTTATAGTTTTCAAGGACTTTTTTGAGCTTCCGACAGAAGCAGAGAAGCAGAGAAGAAACCTAAGCAAAAGAGCCATATTCCATACCAACACTACCCTCAATGAAGAATAACCTCAGTCCTGCTAACTGATTTTGGTCTGAGGTCTGGTTAGTCACGGGAATTACTCTGGTAGCTCCTTGCATTTCAACAGACTGAGGATTTTTGCCCTTTTGCCTTTTGTCTTTGTCTCAACTTACAAGTTTTGGGTCTTTTTCCTTTTCTCTCCTTTTCTTCCTCTTCTCCCTACCCTTCTCAGAGGAGGAAGGCAGAATGAGCAAGCAACTGCACGGTCCTAGCTGCTGGCTGGAGTTAAACCTCAACAGACTGTAATTCAGAATATTTGGGCTTTATCAGAGAAGGTCACACAGAACAGATTTTTCATTCCACTTCATGAGAACCATCCACCCCGACTGACTGTGTGATTAACTGCATGGCTTCAGATTAAACACCTCGGAGCCCCTGAGCCATCATGAGATAAAATGGGAAAAGACCATTCAGCACAAGTTCTCCTTTTAATTCAAATTAATTAAATAGCTATTGCGCTGAGTTAAACACACAACTGTAAATGTTAGTCTAGACATACCACAAACATTTGTGGATTACTCTTGGTAATCAATTTAGTCTGATTAAAACAGACCAGCAGAGTAAGCATGTCCTTTAGGATTTAATACACATATTATGTAAATTACATCAGCAGATTTTTTTTCTTTTAATTAAACTTTACCCTAATTGCTACCCAAGAGCTTTGGGTAAAGTGAGTCTATTGTTTTGCAGAAGAGTTTTTCAACACTGGAATGTGTTTCTCTCAAAGTTTGGGATTTGAAAGCAGTCAACAGCATGATATGGCAAGAGGTTTTGAGACAAATCACCAAAACAAGGTTTGCAATGGATTTCATAGGTTAATAAATATTCCTGATGTGAAGGGATATCCTGCAATAATGAAAACACACGGAAGGGAGTGACAAAAGCTGAGTTCACTTACTACCAACACACCTTTACCCTGTGATGCTAGGAAGAGCCTCTGAACTTAAAAATCAGAAAAGACAGACTGGAGAAGACACCAAGAAAGAATTTATTTCCCTCCCTCAAATTCCGTCTTCCCCGATCTCCTTCTCCTGCAACTTCCTCTGCACACAGCTATATCTAAACCATTCCTGGCAGATACTTTTCTCATCATCTGATTTCTTCCCCTTTAACCATGCTCTGTTTCACATCACAGAGCAATCTTGAAGCACGCAAACTGAAGTCCTGCCCAGTGAAATGGAACTTCTGCAGGAAGGCACCTGATGCATTTCAGCAGCAGTTACCCTTCCATCTATGGGATCAGTCTGCAGCTGGTCTGAAATAAAACATCTCTGCTAGCATATAGGGTGGAAATTGGTCTCAGCTGATTCACTCAGAAAAATCCTCTCCTACAGACCCACTCTACTTACTAACATAGACACAGCCCAAATCAATCATCTCTTATCATCTCAACTCTGGAAATAGTTTATAATTTTCTTCTCTTCAACTGCTATTTTCATTTCTTCAGTGCTATGCCTTCGTTTCCTCACATCAGATCGGGGATAGTGATTGTGCTTCTCATTGATTAAGTACCTGAGTATATTTGTAGGAAAATGTGCCATCAGATGATGCATATATTCACTGAGGTCATTAATCCTATTAGTTCCAGAAATAAAAGACTCCTGCTCAAAGGAAGCAGTTCTTCTTGCACAGATGCAAATGGAGGAACTGGAGCCTAGTACTAGGTAATGACTTACAAGTTCACGTAAACTTTGTTTCACAGATTTATTTTTTTTTAATGAAAATATGCATCTTAATACCCAAGTGTTCTTTAATAACTAGGTATTATATTAGCACATGGCACTCAATGAAGAACCCAACGGAGATTTATTTCATGTTTCATTCTTCATTTAAGAGAAATTTTTAGTTTGCATGCACAGGATAAAAAGGTTGGCTTCTCTAGAAACTCAGGTATGACAGCCAATTTTGAAGAAAAGAGATTTCTGTTTATGTTACAGTTCTAATATACCCATAACCACAGGTAGCAATCTTGGTTTCTGATAAAAAAAAAAACAACCCAAGAATATTTTAAGCTAAATCAAACATAGTATCTGTAGACAAAGACATAATATATGAATTATTGTCATATATACCTATGTACATTAATAAATCAGTCTCAATGCAAGTTAGAAAATAAGCTTTGCCATCTTATTCCTATTTAAAATAAAACAATTTCAATCCTTTCTCTAGTTGTATTGAAGCACAATAAAAGCAAGAAAATCACAGACCAAACTACATTGTGTTAATGCAACTGATAGATCATAACCAAATACTAAGCCAGAAATGTGTAGTTAGGGCTGACAGCTCATCTGTTTCAGCAGAACTTGTGCCACTTTTTCCATTTCACAGCTGCTTTAAAATAAGACAAAATGTCATCCTTAACTCAGTTTCTTCCCTTTGTCATTTCATATCACAGCTCTAATTTTATTTAAACATCCTCCACTGTTGTGATTACATCTCTCAATTTGTTGCAATACAAATTAGAAAGATACGTGCCAGCTTTTAGTGTTATCACCACAGTTTTCTCACTGTGCCTTGATTAATTGCCCATTATAATAGATGAAACAACAGAACTTACATTTTGAGAGTCTCTTTTGTTTGCATTATGGAAGGAAATTTAAGTCCCCATAGAGAATTGCTCTTTTGCCATTATCATAATTACATGTTTTTGAACTAAACTATCATATCAGCACATTCACTTTGCTGTGGTGAAGGATGTCAGGATTTTCATCATCAACTCTCTAGTCAAGTAATAGCCTGACTTGAGCCAGTAACAGAAAGCAATTCTCTCATGAAACTCAGTACACAAATAAAACAAATAAAAGACATTTCTCTAAATGTAGAAAATTCGTGTACCAGATAATAAGAAACTGGAGACAAAAAGGTATCTATAAATGGAGCTCAATGTGTCAGGAAAAGACAAAACATTTAATATTAAAACATTGTTCTAATTTAATGTTAGAATAAAAAAAAAAAAAAAAACGGAATTAATTTGTAGAGGTGGGCTAGTGCAAATTGTATGAAGTTCAACCAAGGCAAGCGCAGGGTCCTGCACCTGGGACATGGCAATCCCAGGCACAAATATGGGTTGGGTGGAGAGTGGCTGGAGAGCAGCTATAAGGAAAAGGACTTGGGAGTGCTCATGGATGAGAAGCTCAACATGAGCCAGCAGTGCGCACTGGCAGCCCAGAAATCCAACTGCATCCTGGGCTGCATCTAAAGAACCATGACCAGC
>VXBW01006525.1:1161285-1241851 GCA_013400375.1 Thinocorus orbignyianus
CCCTGCCCATGGCAGGGGGTTGGAACTCAATGATCTTTAAGATCCTTTTCAACTGTAACGATTCTATGATTCTAATTTAGTAATGAAGCATCATACTTTCAGCCTAAACTCTCTTTACAGAACTCCGGTATTATATAAGAATTTAGCATTAAATGTAAAGTAAGAATAAATCAAAGTGACAGTAGGACATGTAAAATATTGTGGTTCTAGAAATATAATGTAATGAAGAAAAAACTCAGTCCTGGTTTTTGGCCAGAGGTCTGGTTAGTCATGGAAATCACTCTGGTGGCTCCTTGCATTTCAACGGATTGAGGATTTTGCCCTTGCAACAAAAACCCTGATTTTTCAGTCTAGAAGTTTCATAATCCTCAATCCCAAGTCTGTGGTAACTTCACATTCACCTGCCTGTAGCTGCCATACTGAAAAAGGTGATGAAAGGCAGGTAGACTTTAGGCAAGAGAGTCACTCTCTCCTGTGTGACTGGCAACTTTCTTGCTCTCCATATTTCACTTCAGGAAAGCATGAAGCATATATCCCATCTAACCTCAGCTGTACACTGTTTCACTAAGGCTGCTATTAGAGGCTCCTGGAGTGCATAGTAACTTTTCCTTCTACTCCTTTCACATCACTGGAGGCAGTGAATACCTTCTCTTCTAGCTGTCAAATAAGCTGATGTCTGACAACTCCTGGATAGTCTGGATCCATAAATCCTGTTTTTTTCTGCTTAATGAAAGCTGCATCCAAACAAATAGGAAAACTAGAAGGTAGACAGTAATGTGTATGCTCCATTAAATGAAAGTCTGAGGACAATTTTTTTCTTTTTGCCTTTCCAGCTGGTTGCGCAGTTTAGCGGGTTTGCTGTGGTTTGATTTGAAGCTGCTATGCCTTATCCATATCCAAAGTCTTTTCTCTCTTTCTCTTACCCTAGCAGAAGTCTACTTTCTTTTTTGCATCTCTTTGTACATCCTCTGACTATTTCTATATTCTGGACTCAACACTTAGTCTTCTGCTTTGCAGATACAATAAATCTGCTCCCTCTTTTCAGGCAGATACTCTGAGTGATGCATTTGCCACCTACAAGCTAAGAGCAAAAAACACATCTGAGGACTCAACTCCAGCTTGTGGCAAAGGTAAGCCGCAAATTTTACATTGTGGGAGAATAACAATAAATACAACAAGTATTGTTACATACTTATCAATTCTGAGATCCACTAATCAGAGTCTGAATGTAATTTTTATTCCTCCACCCTCAAATAAACTTGGTGGTTCACAGGGAGATCTGTCTTTCGTTTCTTGAGGGGTGTGTGGGGTGGGTTTGTGTGTGTGTGGTTGGACTCAATGATCTCAGAGGTCCCTTCCAATCAAGAAAATTCTGTGATTCTGTCTTAGAGTGGATTTTTCAGGTACCTGGGCAGCTCTAAAAGTCAACAGAGACTAATATTAATAAAATACTTTAGGGAAAATAAACAATTAGGTCTCTTTGGTCAAACTGATTAATTTTCTTTTACTTTGTGCTGCTCTTCTGCGTTTACCTTTCTGTTTAAAGATTAAATTTCTTAACTGCTTTTAGTTTCCAGATGAACCTATTGCATCTGCACCATCTTTAGTATGAGTGACTACCGGCAAGAACTCAACTTCTTTTTTTTCCTGAAAGCCATTCAGCCTTTTTTCAAGTGCTGTTTCCTGCTGGCAATCAGATTTGAAGCAGAGGAAACAGGGACAATTTATCTGTTTTCTGATGTTCATTGGTTGGTTTCTGCTCACACAAGGAAAATTAAGGAAAGGCACAAGAAACACAGCTCACCTGCCTATCTCAACTTCAGTCAGATAAAACTTGATCTAAGGTTAACCTTGGAATTGATAACTTAATGGAACAGTTATTCAGCTGCCAGCTAAAGGTAAACAGGGGAAAAAAAGACCGACAGGAGGTAGGTTAGATATCTGATAACTAGATGTGAGATGACTTTAACTATCGATATGTCACAATGTGATTTCAACTAAACGCGGTACTACGATTTACAAGACTTCATGAAAATATGTCAATCAACACCAAAGCGTTCACAGAAGGAGAGAAAGCAGGCTTTCTCTCAGAAAAATCATTTCTACACCAAAGAATCTCTACCTCCAGTAACATCTTACATTTTCTTTTAAGCGTTATAATTAATTGGAATGAAGACTCTTCAAAGCGTTAATGCATAACTCCCATTAGTACTAATGGAAGTTAGACACATTCATCAAAGGGAGAATACACTTCGATCTTTACAAAAGTAATCAGTGTGTCACAAAGCTGTATTTTTAAGTTATCATTCGCATGCTATGCAAGCTGAGTACAAAGGTTTGCATTCATTTAAATTCAAATTATGCTCTTAGAAAAGATCTTTCCTTCACTGGAAGGACTGAATGTAGGAAATAATTTTGATATTATGTTAAAAAATATATCACAAAATGCAATAAAAATAATTACCCTTATAATTAAAGGCTGTCAAAAAAATCCCATTATTTAAAGAACTTTTCACTGCTGTTCTGGTAAAGATGTAATCAGGTCCTTTATTTAATACTCTCCCAAGGAATCACTAGGATTTCATCCACCAGCAAAATGTTTTGGTACATCTAGATTACCTATTCAGGGACAGACTTTTTAGCAGGGTCTGTTGCAATAGGACAAGGAGTAATGGCTTTAAACTAAGAGGGAAGAAACTTTTTACAATGAGGGTGGTGAAACACTGGCAGAGGTTGCCAAAAATGACAGCGAAGCAGTCACACAAAACTGTGCATTTTATTGAACTCTCAGACTTGTTCATTTTCAAAATAAGGACCAGAATAAAAGATGTTAATAGAGTATATTTTAACCTTTTGCTGAGGCAATCAGTGTTTGCGAGTTGTAGTAGTCAGGACAGATACATCCCAGACTAAAATAGTTTCATTAAAATTAGTCAAAGATCACTCTGAAGATGGCAATGAGATAGAAAGCTTTTAGCCCTGAAAGGCATACCGTCTGCCCTTACCTCCATACACTATATACCAAATACAGGGGAAAGATATGCCAGTACCTGAAGTAAAAAAATTGTGCATCTTCACTTTTGGCTCTTTTTCAATACTCTTTGTCCTCAGACATTAGCTAAGTAGTTAAAAATATAATTTAACTTTATAACGTCTACTGAAACAATACAGTAGTAAAATTCTTGTTATTTCCATTAAAGTAACATGCATGGGCTAATCACAGTCTTCAAAAAACAGAATTTTGAGGCCAAACTATTTTCAACTAACACTTCACCACAACAGGAGCTCAAGAAATAGCTGGAAAAGAGACCAGAGTATTAAAACAGAGAGGAATATTTATGTAACACTATATGATCACTTGAAATTGCTAAAAAAAGAAAGGACTAGCTTGCTAGTACAGTGAGTCCTTGCCTCTAGGAGGACAAGGTACAATGTTGGATATAAAAACGGAAAACAGATAACAAATCATAACTTACACAAATTTCACTACAGCTGCAGTTACACAGAAAGCAAAGAACTAGCATCCAGCTTTGAAACATCTCATAACAGGAGCCGATTTTCATATCTCTATACATCTGAAATCCATCAGAAATCAATGGAGATGCTGCAGATTATAGAATTAACTCTGCAATTGATTTCCTTGAATGGAACACGACATCATAGTTTGGGTAATTGACAATGTGGTTTGGAGCTGTCATTGATAACATGGTTTTGAGCCTCCTTTTCTAAATTGCCCATGGAGATGACCAGAAAACAAATTATTGGAGAGTGCAAGTATTTTTATTCCAAATTAGAATAAATTGAAAAGCTCATACTGGTTTTTTTTTTAAGAAAAGTTTCCTCAGAATTTAAAATAGAATGTTTTCAAATACTTGTTTTTTTTTAACACTGAACTGTTCACTGTGATAATACCAAAATACAGTATTTTTACATTTATAGTGTGCACAAGTAATATAACATACATCAAAATAACAGAGAAATGTCAAAATGAAATGGTTATACTAAAGTAAAGGTTTCAACATTTAAACAAACAAAAAATCACATTATCCAAAATGAGAGAAAACCAAAGTGAACTATCTAAACCTTCTTCATGAAACTTCTACAGAAGCACCCCTTCATATAAAACTCGCAAGTGAAGACTAAAAAAAGAACAAAAAATTGTCAGAAAAGCTTTTTTTCACAAAAATACCTTCACCTAACTGTAACTGTTACTCTGAATCTAACTCAGGTCAGCATTACCCGAAAAGTTATCATCGTCTGACAGCAGCTTAGTGATCTTTCCAGATGAGCTCAGTCAAGATCTCAGTAACAAATATATAAATATCCAAATCATCATTACAGAATTAACAGACCCACTTTGGCAGACAGGACGTAACTGCAGGCCTAAGAAGAAAAAGAAGCGAAGCTGCCTTCTTATCTTTAGATAGTCTAAGATGGGGTCAATAACTATGACTTCTGAAGATGTTACAACTAATTCTCACACACGGATTGTCCTGCAATAAAATAGATTAATTTACCCACTTGATGTTTATTTTGTTATTACTTACTGAGGACTCTAAACTTCTGGGTTTTCATGGCTACATTTTTAGTTACGGTACTTTCAATTTTTACTTTCAAATTGCAATTCACAGAATTGTAGCAAACTTTAGGCTTCCAATTAACTTTGGCTAAACTTAAAAATCAATATTCCACATGCAGAAATTTTGTGAGCCATATGCTTAAAGTAGACTGGAAGTACAGAAAGCACGCTCTACATTTCCCTTTGAAGCACCTGTCAAATAAGATGGTCTTCATTCATCAAGTAAGTTCTGAACAACAGATAAAAAACCCTCTCAAAACTAAAGACTTCCTTTTTCCCTGAGAACAATATGGTGCAAAACCTCAACAAAAACTGGGTTCCTGTTGAATTCCTCTCAGCTTGGGATGCCAATATATAAATTCTGTCAAAAACCTGTTGTTTCTCCCAGTCCCATGTTTCGGTAATTTTATTTTCACAAAGTGCTCAAAATTTAATTATCTCACTAGAGAGGTTATGGGTTTGTACAGCCCTATTAATGGATCAGAATCAATCTATGCTTACAGATCTGGCAAATATCTCACATAAATTGCCTAGAAGCTTTGTCAGATTGGATAAACAATCAAATACCAAGTTCTCTCTGGTTCCTCTCAACTCTACATTCTTGTACAGACATCATGGAGGCCACCTCTGACTTCTTCAAAAGTAAATTAAAAATGTAATCAAATCAGATTTTTAAAAAAGTAATAATTTAAAGTTTATAGCCCTTTTGTTCTCCCTGCACTTCACACATCACCAAATACAGACATGGCTAATTGTAACACACAACCTTCAGCCAGATGAAACGGCAAGCAGGTTGCCCCACCAGATGCTCCTTGGGCACTGTATCAACAGGGTCAGGGCAATAGTATTGGGCTTTGGTCTAGTTCTGGGGCTAACCAAACGAGTGACATATCTCATGCCTTTAGTACCAGCTTCATGTCTCCTGCTCATCAGAAGGGCTGGTTCTTGTCTTTCAAAGATCAGAAAAATTACGATTAAAAGTGAAAATTCTGTCTACATGCGTCCTGCCACAGCCTGGAGTTACAGAGTGAAGAGATGTCCATAATAGGAAACACGTGTCCTGTGGCAGTGATGAAGTAGTAACACAGGCCTTTGTGCTCTCCATTGGACTGCCCCTTCACTTCTGTCTTCTGTTCTTGCCTCTGCTTTCCTCTTTATCCTAGCTGTTTTCCTTTTTTCCGACTGACTATTTGTTATTACTTGTTTTATGCTTTTACTCTGTAGATTTCTCCCTCCGGTGCCTCTCCCATCTAATCCTGATGTACCTAAAAGGAACAGGTCCAAGAACGCAGTTTGGATCAAAACCATGCAACACACTCATGCTACTTCCTCCTGCTCAACACAAACACTTCTTGGGATAACTTAACAAAACCAATGCACTGAATAAACACTTGAAAGAATTCTAAATAGATGACCTAAATATATGCATATAGATATATTCACTTTCCCAAACACATTGAAACCAAAAGTCCCTTTGCTTCACACTGAAAGAAATAACAAGAAAAATCATTGACAGAATCACAGAATGGTTTGGGTTGGAAGGGAACCTATGGATCATCTAGTTCCAACACCTCTGCCATGGGCTGGGACACCTCCCACTAGACCACGTTGTTCAAAGCCCTATCAAGTACTAACCACATTTTCATATGAAGAATAACCTTGGCCTCATACGCATTTCTGTGTGTTTGAACTGCCCTGCAATGGCAGAGGTAGAGGATCAGTTCATATATTTAAGAAAAAGAATGCATGGTACAGAATGCAAAATAGACAAGGGAAATGGATGAAAGAACGGCAAATGTTGGTCAGCGTCTCTGAAATCTGCCATTTCAGCAGATTTTTACCAACAAATGGTAAAAATCAGAGAATACACAGCAACTACAGACAGGAAAGAAAAAAAGCCCTAAGGTGTAATAAACATACATATATACATAGCTATATGTATATGTTTTAAAATTGCGATTTCTATGGTTCCATTGCATAGGAATTTGAGCAATACAGAATGGTATACAAAGCACTTTTTCCTGCCTCTTAATTCAAGGCAAAAAACAAATAGACAATAAAACATAAGGATTATAAATGTGAAACTTTGGGGTTTAAAGATAACTGCTTTAAACACTGTACAGCTTACTAATCTACCATAAAACATAACTGAGAACTTGTTAAAGAACTGCTTGTTTCAACAAATAACGAAGAAACCTGAAGAAAATTAGAAGGATTTCTTTTAGGTAAATGGGAACAAGGCAGAATCACCAACAGCACTGCTGCATACAACTACGACTGAAGGTACATCCTCCTCCCATGCAGCACTCTTCTGAAGACAAATTAATTGCTGACGAACAATTCATTTGGACTGACTTAAATGAGCTCATAAGAGGATCATAAAACTAACTGTACATATGAACAACAGCTTACAAAGGAAAACTTAACAAGTAACTACAAATCCAGCCCATGAGGAAAGGACTACAGCTCCAGCTGGGCAACAGGTACTCTTCTGCTCAGGAGTGGGGATGATAAGTGGGGAAAACAGAACCAGGAGGCACAAGATGAAAAGAATACACTTCACATATATAAACCTGCTGATGCATGAACACATACATCTCTGAAGTCTTTATGTGTAACAGAAAAAAGTGTGGCATTCTGGAGGGAACTCACAAATCTGTTGTTTAGCACCCACCATCTGTTACCATTCCAAAACTCTCAATGCACTGTTCAGGTTTGCTCATGCCATAAAAAAAATATTCGTCCTAGAGGGTAGTAATCATGTAGCACAGGCAGTTTGTACTCACTCACGTTAAGGACTGCTTTCTTAGTCAAAAATTTACTACTGAGAAAAGGTATCCTTCTTTCATGGACATTGCTATGGTAACTGGAATAGTAACCTTAATATGTGCACTACACTCAGGAGACTTTTGCTTCAACAAACAGGGAGAACTAAGATATATTACGTGTCTGGTCCACTGTTCTAGGGCTTCACAGACAGAATTACTGTACTTAACCTATTAACATTAGGTTGGTATCTCTAAATATTGCTTGGAAAATGTAAACCATCCCAATAATCTCTTTCAAAACACAATACATTATACCGTAGATACTTACAAAATATTTACAAAAGCAGAGTGTAAGTATATTGATCTCTTTATTAAATTCTTAATGCTTTGGGTTGCAAAATAAGTCAAAAATCAATAGAGACATAAATTTTAAGAAGTATTGTAATGATTAGCTGTATTTTGGCTAAAAGTGGAAAAAGATAGTTCCACTAGTTGGAATGCTTGATTTCATTCTTCCTAACTTTCTGACCTAACAGTCAGAAAACAAATGTCCAGGAAACTACTTTTGCAATCAATAATGGTAATGCTAAAGTGAAGAGAGCTACAAGATAGAGTAGAGGTCACGACTAATACAATTTTGTATTAGCATCCAAAGAATACTGGTGAAGGGAGACTTGTAAAGAGGTGTGCTAAGAAGTCATTTACAAAATACAATGGTGACACAAGTTAATGGCCCTGAATACATAGCACTATTTAATGCTTGTTAACGATCATCAACACTGGCACCAGTATCGATGTAGCAATGGGGCTTAACATAGTTGATCTGAGCAGAAATTACCCAAGATCTACCTCCAAAGTCATGTGGCACCTTGGAGACATCAATAATAGGAGAGCAGAAAGAAAGATGGTACATGCATCAGATCCTTAGTGTCACCAGGTAGGGAAGTTCTGTTAAAATAGCCACAAAGTGAAATTGTTTAAGGACTAGGCTGAATACAGTCCAGAGGAAAAAAAAATTGAGAAAAGTTCTATTGTGTTATAACTGGTGAAACAAAGAATTTTAATGAGTAGGATAAAACACCCATCTGAGCAATAGGCTATACAGTCGCTCATCCTGACGGGGGAGAAGCAGAGGATAAAAGGAAGAGTAACCCTCTGGCCTCCTGCCCAAGGAGGTAAGCTCTGCTGCCACCCTGGTGAGTGTCCCACAGCTGCAGAGCCACAAGTTCAAAACAGGCAAGACCCACTCCCAAATCTCTGAATTTGAAGCACAAAAGCATCACTGCTTTACAGAAGAAAATATTTGCTTTATGATTATGTTTATTGATGAAAAAGAACATCTATTTTCTCATAAATCTCTACAGAAATGAGATGAAATCTCCACTTTCATGCAGAAAAAGTATAGCATTTTGCCCATCATTTTCAAGCATCTGTGCTACACTCAGGCACAGCTGCAACCCAAGTTATTTAATGATTTATTATTTGCATTTCTACCTACAACTCTGCATAAAATAATTTGTTTTGGTTTCTATTACTCGTTCACATTAACACTTTTGTTGTATTATGCACCTCACATCATTTATCTTCTGCTTTACATGCATTCTTCACATGCAATATTTAAGAATAAATTCATTTGATAAGACCAGAAACTCAGAGGAAATTAGACCAAAGAACAACTGCACCTAAACTTAGAAAAAAACAACCAAGAAAACAAACAAACAAACAAAAAAGTGAAAAGAAACCCAAAATAAATGACAAAATCAAAATTCTTCCTAACCCAAGATTGGCCATTGTTTGAGAAGTCACAATTCTTGCATTAAGATACACAACAAGGAATGTTATGCCTGATACCAGGGGTTGTTACCTCCACAACCCTAGCCTGATATACCAGTAGAGAGGACTTTTAGGGAAGTTTTCAGCATCAGCGCAAATACAGCATTAAACTCTTCCATTCAAATCCCTAATGAGAGCATTGAATCATTCAATCCATTTCAGAACAACACTGTTTAAACATTTTTGTTTAACAAAGCATTTTAATAAATCTGTGGAATGGTATTGATCAAAACTTTTATTTCCCTTTTTAGCAGTTTCTGAGAGAAACTTCAGCCAGCTACGTACCTTTTCAAATTTTCTGAGAACTTTCTAGTACTAAATCTTCAGACTTGGCAAAAATTGGGTGTGTAATCCAGACTGCCACTACAGTTTTGTGGAAGAAGATTTTTAGCTAAAAGCTTCCAAAGATTGGAGCCCTATCTAGGGTTATTTTTTTAAATTCTTTTAAGTTACGCACTACTTTTCCCTTCAGGGGGAATCAAAGTCCATCCACCCTCTGTTGCCTTTCAGAAATAAGCCCTTCACACTTAACCACAGGCAGTGAAACCATTCCCTGGCCTGGCTTCCAGCTTCAGGCTCTGCACAGATATATTCAGATAAATAACGAAAGCTATAAACTGAGCTGGCAAAAGCACCACTGTACGAACCTCTCCACTTCTGCCCAAGTTCTTGATAGACCATCATGTCACAGCCTAAATATTTGAATGCAAAACACAGCTCCTGCTATACCAAAAATGAACTTGTGTATGATGGCTGCATTCCAGCCTGGCCACTTCAGACTCGCATCTTACTTAAGGGAGGGGAAAAAAACAATACAGGACTTCACTCTTAATAATATCCACCATAAATTACAAGAGTAATACCAACATATATAGATAGGTAATTGTAATAGAAATATTTGTCTGTTTATTGATTCCAACTCAGCAACAATTTTTGGGTCAGTGATGGACTGATTTCTTGCATTTGACCCATATCCATTGGCAAACATCACAAAATGCTCAGCTCTGATAAATAAAGTTTGCCTCCTGTGCATGAGAAGCATCCTTTAAAAAGTGCCAAATGTTTTAAACCATAGTTTCCTGCACCAAATTGGCACAGGTGGTAAGGTGGAATCTCCGTGTGCTGTGCTTCTCAAAGCACTTCTGTTTTTATGATCCCCAACTTTTAAATCAATTTCAGCCATTTACATACCAGGTTTCTCAGACTCATTTTTTATTTAATTTTTCAAGACAGACAAGAGCCAACAGACTAAAGAAATGCACCAGCTGAAGCAAAGGTCACTGTCTACACATTTCACTCCCCAGGTGATAAAGGTAGTGTAGAGCAAGAGAAAAGTGCTAGGGACAGCCACAAATAAATCTATGGGAAGGCACAGTCTCATATGCTCTTCAGGAGACTAAACGTGGTGCAAAGCAACAATACTTCTTCAGCCAGGTAATACTTCTCTATAACATTAGTACACAGTCTACAAAATATTGCAGGGAAGGGACTGCTCAACTATAAAACAAAAGTAGTTTAATATTTTTTTTCCTTTTTTAATATTAAAATTATATAAAAACAAAAAATAAAATAAGTAAATACAAGAGGTTGAGTTAAAAACAAACAAACAAACCAAACAAACAAAAATCCAACAGATATCTGTTGCCTTGATACTGTTTTCAAGGCAGAGTGAAAATATTTCTGACATACTCAGGTGTTTTGCTGAGCTTTAGCACAAGATAGGATTCCATGGTACAGCTTGCTGCAGGCAGTCATTCAGACTTCAGGTCCTTCTTCAACACTTTTCATTCAGATCTATGAAAAAGATCGTGACTCTGCTGACTACACACCTATCTGATAAAATACCAGCAAGGACTCAATGTGCTCTATCACATACAGGAAAGGTTGGCAAAGATTACCTAAACAGCAAAAAAGCAAAGTCCTGTATTCACAGAAGGAATAAAGGTAAAGATTCTCAATTTCACTTTCATTAACAGCCAGAGTCCATGATAATAATAGATGCAAGTACAATAAGATCTAGTGATTAGACTGCAAACTTTTTGAGCCTTCAGTATTTCTTACAGGCCAGCATACATATTTCTATGTTAACAGAAATGAAGAAAATATCTTAAAATCATGCTTCGGTATGGTTCAAAGATCCAGTGGCAGGCTGCTGATATTGGCAGATAAGCAATGATTCATACACTGTTTTGTGAACAACTAATACAGTGATGATACAGTTGTCATTGTCACTGATAAAGCTATTTTAGAACTATGCCCTAATATACCATGTATCATGACCTTCCCTTAAATGTATTGCACTAGCACCCAGGAGACACGTTCCTAAAGCAAACTGCATTTGTGAAATGAGATGCTATGCACAACGTGAAGAAGAGACAGGTCCCTGTTGCAAAACAGTTAGAATCCAAAACAGAAGCAATATGATGGATACATTAAGTCTCTTAACAAGTTTTTTGGCATAGGGAAAGTTTAACTGTAGCGCTTTCTTAATTTAATTACTCTGGATATTTTAAACTACATTGCAGTTTTATACTAAGACTGAAGTAAACCGTGCTGTTTTGCCGTCTAATGCAAAGCCCATATCAGTACCAATATGCTGTCAGATTTAAGTACTTTTATTATTCACTGGCAGCATTTTAAATTCTCACTTCCTATTATAAAACCTGAGGATTAATAATGTTAAAGGAAGATGTACTCTCATTCAATATCTCCAAAAACTATGCCAAGCAACTGGAAGGTTTTCTGAATTCAAACGCTCCTTCAGATAACACAGATTTATCTGGTTGATGGTTGTGTATGCTCTGCTTTTAAACACAGTTGAAGTGAGCAGATATATAATTGAAAAAGTTTAGTAAACTACTAAGTTACTATTTTAAAGAAAAATGCTAGCCATTATCCATATTTTTTTTTCTTTCTTTGTAAATTCTTCCCCCCCAAAAAAAAAAGAAAAAAAATCCAAGTCAGGCTTAAAACAATTTGCCTTAAGTGAACCAATAAAAGAATAAAAAAGAAAGGGAAGAAGAAGTCTGAAAGATACCTGCGCAGTTATATCTTCAAATGACATTAAGTGAGGACATATTTTGTCATTTTTAAAACTAGCTCAAAATTTTTCTTTTATTCTCTTTGGCAACAGCTGATTAACTCAGATAAAGAACATTTCCTCTGCAGCTTTAAACATTTGCATAATTATTAACTTTGGTGGCAAGCACATAAAATTGTGGACTCAGTTTCAAGTAGAAAAGGAAATGGACTGTAAAAACTTCTGTATGTAGGAGCTTGTCTTATTAAATAGTAGACTAGAAAGAACAATGTGGGGATGATTTTTGTGGTGGAGGAACTGGTAAACAAGGAAGAAATAACATAATGCTACAGAAATTCAAACATCAGTATGGAAAGTTCCATTAAATGGCAGTAGTTAAATATGAGACCTTACTTGAGAACACAGTGATTTATCTAGTTCTCCGTGGTGGTGCAACCCCCCTTTTCAGACCACTTGATACCTGGTGTGACCTCCCTCCCAACCTGGGCTGCAGAACATCACAATGGACCAGAACATAACATCATGGTCTAACATGAAAGAAAAAAAAAGGTAGAGAGCAACAGACCAAGAACACAACAGTGTGCCTAGTCCCCATGGCTTCTAGCATTTGAGAACAATAACTATAATCGGTCACTCCTGACAGCATATGGATCATGCCCACAGAGAGGAGGATACCAGGACCCCAAGATCTAGCAGGCTCTGGGGTTGCATAACTATTGTTCAAGTTAGGTCAGAGTGGAAAAGTACCTGACAAAAGTCAATTGTCATGGTTCCTACAACTAGTGATTCTAGCAAGGATCCTTTGAGCCCTTCTGAGCTTCTTCTTGAGTAACTCCCCTGAGTTGAGATACTTCTCAGGCGGACACCTCGAGGCCAGGGTGAAGACCCTTCTCAAGCCTCAACTATCGCCCATTGAGGAACAGGGTTGCATCATGAGCATTTCCACTAAATCTGAGAAAGGGAAATTTTAAATATAGGCTAGTGTCTCTCTCTCTCCCATCCACCTCTCCACCTAGATATGTTGTGAGATACACATTAGCTCCATGAACTACCGTCCCTCCGTTAATGCGTAGGACTTAAAACTGGCAGTTTTGGGCTGACTAGTATTGTCTGCTATTAAGAAATTCACAGACCTGTATGTGTGTGTGTGCACTAAATTTCAACCTCTCAATCGGCCTTGTACAATTAATAAATTTTGAATAGCTGCTAAATCAAAACTGTGTCAGATATTTTCATCCTCGACACATTCAAAATCCTTAAATCTTAATTTTTTCTACAGAAAATATGCTCTACACCCTGCAGAAACTGCTTACAGTAGGAATCACATCTCTATTCCCATCCCTTCCAGGAGGTCAAGATGATAAAACTTTCAGATGGATACAAATTATTCTATCCCAGGAGGAGCAAAAAGTAATAGTAAGTAGCTACTTATTTTCCACTAAAATCTTCCTGTGCAGGGTCCAGAAGCACTTACGTGGCCAATATCCAAAGAATGTGCCAAACGCTCCCCTCCAGCTCCACAGTAATAAATGCTGAATATTAAGTTATATATTCCATTCTCCACACATATAATGCCACCATTTCAATGTTACCATGCCAGGAAAGAAAATTTAATCTTGTCCTAAGTCTTAAAAATAAAAATAGAGGCAGTAAGCAAAATGCTGCTTTGCAAGACGACTCCTCATTTTGTTCTTTATCTAAGACATCGATTTTGTTGACCATACTGCGAATTTTCAAAGAAAATGTAAAAAACTATACATATTTTTTCTCTGTTTATCAAACATACTAAACAATTAGTAAAAAAATTAATTATGCCAGGTTTTTCCTCAATTCCCATACAAACACACTCTACAGTAAGAAAAAACCCCCATTCTTTCCCATTTTCTTTTTTTTGGACTTCATCACTTCTTTGAAAAATAAACACAGGAAAACACTTAACTGCAAGCTTAGGAGTTCTCATATTGGCTGAGAGAAACATCCCACTTCGTACATATATTAGTATATTAGTACAACAGTGCTACTAATAATATACTTTATTTAATAGTACTTCTAATATTATTTTCAAGGGATGTAAAAGTTTATAACTATACAAGCTCATAGCTCTTAGACCAGGTTGATTACAACCTGTGTTTTCCATATGATGCTAGTAAAATTATCTTCTGCCGTGTGAGATTCTTAAGATGGACCTTTAACAGCACAAAAGATCCTGTATCCAAGCAAGTGTTTAGCACCAAATTCTACTTTTCTTTTTACCACATCTGCAAATCTCTTAAAAGGTGATTTTATCTTACCACAGGTTGTAGAACGTAGTCAAAAAACATACAATAAACTACATGTTTTATAGTATCAACAATATTAAATATGAATTAACCTAGTTTTATTGTCCTGGGTTTTTCAAATTAGTAATATTTTCATGCTTAGAACATTATGCACGTTATTAATGGGTACTATTGTTCTTAGATGAATAAACTCATGGAGTTTCTGAGTAGCAAGAGCAGTCTACAGAACTAGCATAACGATCTTCTTCCATGTACTTCCCTGCTTTTAGCAATCACTTTAATTCGCAATACTGGGTCTGTAATAATTTAGTTTGACAATGCAGAGAATTATTTTTCAAGTAAGGTGGGGGTCAAAGGCAGCTGATTTGCGCATTTGAAAAATAAAAACAAATCCATCAAAAATTACTTTGGGATTTAATTAGTCAAACAGTCTTAACTGGAAGAAAGTTTTCTGCCAAACGTAAGAAACTTCTCCTCTCAGCAGTAGTATGGTTCTGGCTTTACCTAGTACCAGTTTTTGGCATTGACTTCAGCCTGATACCAGTTGAAAGAAGAAACTAAGGGCTTCTCAGCAACTCTATGGCCACTGGAGTATCTGGGGGAAAAGGAATGGCAAGGAGCTAAATGGAGCCTCCACTCTCTTAGAACTAAACTACTGTGCAACAAGTAACACTAGAGCTGGTAAAAGACTAACAGTATTTTCCTCCCTTTTTATCCTAGTTCTTTTTCTTTTTGGAAATGCACTTACCCTTGTTAAGCCCATTTCATTCTCTAGAGTATACCATAAAGCAACAAATCAATTCAATCATATAGCTTTCTACAAATCAAAACTACTTCTAGTTATTACTAAACGTCAATATTGATCAACAGAATTGAATTGTTATTTCCTGTACAAAGTTATTCTGAATTTACATACACTGCCAGCAGACTTTTAAACTCTTATTTTCCACAGAGCAGTCCTTGAGAATGCTCTATTTTGCACAAAGCCTATTGTTATTCCTTTGATTATAACACCTGGAGTAATACAAAGATCCAATTATAAACAGGTGGTCTCTATTGTGTTACTTATACATTTCTTGCAAACAGAAAGAATCTAAACAACCCAAGTGATCAAGAGAAAAAGAGTTCCATCAGTTTAAAAAAAGAGTTTGAATTTGTTTTCTTTTACACACTAGAACTGCATAATTCTTTGGGAATTTGCATACCACCTGTAAGTTTTTAATAAAATAGAACATTCAATACAATTCATAGATATCAGAAAATTACTAAGAGCTGTACAAGTATATTGAAACATTCAAGAATCCATTCTAGATGTGAAAAGTCAGAATCAGTTCTCAAATCCCAAAGTTCAGATATCAATAGAACAATTTAATTTTCTGAACTGGTCTTTTTGTGAAACCATAAGATCCAGTTCTTGCAAAAAATTCTCCAGCAATGCTTCCAGCTGATTCAGTAGCATAAAAAGAAAATTTCAGTGGGTTTGTACTAGACAGAGATTTAAAATTAGAAAGCCACTTCAAAAATTAATGAAATGATGCAGAACTACAAGGAAAACTAGGACACTGGCCAATTTCAAGAGGGTTTGAAATTCTAATTGATTATTTCTCAGTGCCTAGATAGTGAAATCTTGCAATAATCAAAATTATTACCTAGTTTCAAATTATGTGAGAGATTATACACTTACCATTAATCCATTTGGCTTCTGGATTATGAACTACAAACTCTTTTCTGAAGAGATCTTCCAAGGACAATCTAGTTTCTGATGAATTTCCAAGTTCATCTAAAATAAATATAACAGGATTATTTTAGACAGTAATTTAAAACAGTATTTTCAATGTTGCTTGCAAAACATTGGAATTACAGAAACAGAATATATAGTTCAAATGTCCTGTCAAAATGAACAATACCTTGCTTTTTTCTTTTTTCTTTTTCTTTTTTTTTTCACTAGAAGAAAATATTTCATTTTTCTCCAGTAAAACTTCAGAAAACAAAATATCAGTATCTTACGAACAGGACAATAGAACAATATAGTGCTTGGCTATTTATTATACTGGGACTGCAGTGGGAAAGCTCCTTCTTCCCAAAGCTCCACACCACAAGAAAAGTCTGATTACAAACCAATACAAAAATTTCCTGACAGCCAAAGGATATAGGCCATACTGATCACTTTATACAGACAGAATCTAAGAAAATACTACTAAAAGTACATTTAGAACAAATTTCACTTATTCTACAAATTAAAATGTGTGAAAACAACTATAATTCAAATATGCAGATTTTATAGTCTGTGTTTCCTCTCCAGTGATAAGCTCAACATAACATTTGGCTAACAGCCTTGTGTTTTTTCCCCAAACATGACAGAACCCAGGAATATTGGGCTTCTGAACACTAGCCAACATTGATTTTCAAAACAAAACAAACAAACAAAAAAAAAAATTACCAGATCCTAAAATCATCTTCTGATTTTAGAAAACAAAAAAGAAGCTCTCACAAATTCTACTTTTCTTGTGCTGCAGGATAAATAAATAATAAATAGCAAAGATTCGATAGGGCACTGTTACACTAACACGTGAAATAAGAGGTTCAATTAAAGCAAAAGTTTTCCTGTCAAAACACAAAGTTTCCAGTGGTTATTCACTGATAGCAGCTATGCACTTCACCTAACAGCTTTAGGCCATTTAGGAGAACCACAGCTGCCAAAAGGTACGTTATACTTTGCCTGTGCACTAGCGAAAATATACACCTACACACTTCCTACACAATCAAGCGGAAAGATGCCCAGTCAGGTCTTTTAATCATTTTACCTTTATTGGGTGGGTTTGTCATAGATTACTACAGTATTCCTCTGCTCTATGAGCTTTTCCTTACAATGTGTCAGGCATTCACCTTCTCTACAAGAAGATCTTTTTGTGAGTCAGATTGTCCTTACAGATTGCTCATATTAAACCACGCCACTGATGACAGACTCATAGAAAATAAGCATCTAGAATCACAGCAGACAAGGACCAATCTTGTTATTTTTATGTTATCCCAATACATTACCAGCATATTTTTCACACAGGAATGTGCTTTCTAGAGGTCATACCCTGTAATACATTTCAGATGAAAATGCAGTCCTTTTACAGTGAATAAAGTCAATCATAGTTTTGTTATTGGTCTTTATTTAGCCAGATTTCTCAATTAGAGGCCCAGCTGAAAGCCAACTGGAATCAACATGATTTTTTTTTGCTTTTAAATGTCAGGACTTCTTTGCTGCAGTCACTTCTGCTCATATTAAGAAGGTGCATGCTTGCTGTATTGAAGACAAACTCCTTTTTATTGTATGCCATAAATTTACAATAGACACAAGGCCATCACAGCTGCTCACTCTGCGGCGCTGCTGCATTTTGCACCCACCTCCCTCCCAGGTCTCAGCAGGGCCACGGTAAACACTTACTCACCATAATCAACTCTTCCTGCACTTGATGTCTTGTAAGGCTAAGCGTGCAGAGTTGTTCAAATCCTCTCTCATAAAGACAAACATTCTAATCCTTAAATAAGCTTTTTGCCCTCTTCCTACCTTCCAGGGACCAAAATAGCCTGTTTGGACGGATTTTTAAGTCTCCAAGTCCAGAATGGGACATAATATTCAACTTACAGTCTTACCAGAGCTTTACAGCAGAGTAACATTATCTCTCTTGATTTATATGTAATCCCTCTGCTTACACGCCATGGGACCTTGTTAGCTCCTGCTCCTGCCACACACTGAGTTTTTATCTTCAAAGTAAGCAGATGTTGTTATATATGCTCTACTCAGCTCCACAAATATATTCCCTGTCTTCAAAACTCTACTTTTAACTTAACAGCATCAAATACTGCGCTCCTCGTGCCCATTTTCCCCTTTCCTCACAACCTTGCTGACTGCCTATCTTCAACAAGCTGTTTTCCATCACCTAGTTCGATTCAACACACCCTTGTCCTGACAATGTTTAGAAGGATTTACCTTCCTTGAGTCTATTTATTGTGATCCCTTATATCCTGCCCCTTTGCCAACTATCAATCAAGCTCACACAAGTTGCTACTTTGCCAAAAATTGTCTTACCCAAGACAGTTTAGTTTTCACAGATTATTTTTTTATTAACTGCTTTTATAGAAAACACTAAAACAACACATCAACTGGGTACAGAAAGGCAATCAGAGAAGAAAGGTACACTGGCTCTGCTCTCTGTCTTCTAATTCACATGCCTGCCAAGCAATCTCTATATAAATTGGATTTTAAAGTAACTTTTTAAATTGCTGTTAGCATTTCTAAGCTGAAAAAAAAAAGGCAACTTCACTAGATATTTAAAAAGTAATTTTTGTTTCTAATGGTAAGTCATTACCATCCTAGAGCCTTGTTTGTAATCTTTAACACTAGCCTTCTACTCTGTCAATATCTCATACTGTATAATTTTTGACAAAAATGTTGATTTGACCTCAAAAGACTCTAAAATAGTAATGTAAGTTTCAAAAAGGCTTAGTTTACATATAGCAAAAGGAATTATACATCATGTGAATTTTCAGAACATTATACTGGATTAATCTTTCTTGAGCACAAGCACAAATTCATATGTACTTCACAAAATACTTGTTTAATTTTAAAAGCTGCCTTTTTCCTCTTTAAGTTTACTGCTGCATGACTGAGTAACCTACTTTCTCTTTTTCATTTGTGTTTTAAATCATTGAATTATTCCTTGAAGGAATGATATCTCAAACATCCTCACTGTATCTCTCATGGATTTCTATATTTCAGTCTGAAATTAGATATATTAGGTATTGTCCTGGTTTGAGGTAAAACAAACCAATTTTCTGTTTTACAATTTTAATTTTTTAGTTGAGCCTCTACTAAACTAATTAAACTCTGAAATTAACAGCACATTGTTCAGAAAACTGTTCACTCTCACAGTGATAAGACCTGATTATACCAAGGAATGGTGTGCAGAGAGGCTCTGCCTTATTGCTGTAACAACCAAGGTCAGGGAATTTCATTATTNAGGGGGAAGGGGAGAACATCATGTGTCTTTTCTGATTGGTCAGAACCATGACAGGTATAGAAAATGAACACAGATTACAGACAACACAAACAAAATTAAATGTTAGAAACTAAATGGTTACTTTTTAATAATATGTCAAACTAACAACAGTTCAATACCCGGTATGTATTTATTCAAAAGTACAAACCTGTTTGTGTTTACTAAACTAGAAGACTGCAAAAGTAGAAATTAATAGCCTCATTACTTTTCATGAGTTTACAGGATATTCTTTTTTGCATGTTAGTAATAAAAGTAGTCTAAACAACTCATAACATCTACTTTCTAACTTAGCAAATAAAACTAATAATGATGTAGTGTCCCATTAACACAAACTCTTTACTGAATTTTCTGTGGAAAAAAGAATTAACAGTAGAAATGAGGATAAAGGCTGTTAAATGCAGTTTGAAAAGTGGAAAAATACCACTAGCAAATTGTGGTAAATTGTACATGTAAATTGTATGTAAGCTAACAGGTATACCTATAACTGCTAATTAGTACAGTTACTATTATGTTTGCCTGAAAAAAGGAAAAACAACTTGCCAGAATGTAGTCAGACATCTAATCTTCTGGTAATGAATCTCCCCTTCAGCAAAAATAATTTTTAGTTTGATTTCTATTTATTTAAGAGGAGCATGAGAGAAGGCATGGAGTGGTCAGTCCGAACCCTGTTCTAGAGAGAATATTTATCTATTGGACACAATCCAAACGGATTCTCTTCCCAGAGCTTGATTTTACTCAAAACAATTTCAAACAAGCATTTGCAGTCAGTTTGTCTGACCTAAATGTTCCATAAAGTAATTTTTCTGCAAAGCTGTCTTTTTTTTTTTTTTTTTGTCTGCATCAAGAGATAGCAAAGCAAACTCTGTAAGTTTTCTTTGAGTCTACGAGCAGAGTTAGATGCCACTTAATAGTAATTATCATACAACAGCATGCATGGTTTAAATTCTATCATCAGTATCTCAGTAAAGGTTTCCCACATGAAGTATTTGAGTCTGCCACACCTTCAGAAACTGTAAGGAAATGTGAAGTTAGAACTATTGTCATTCCCCAAATTAAAATCAGCTTGATGCATTGTGGCAAAACACCTATACAAGGGTGGCAACACCTGTACAACTCTTAGGCTGTTCTTAACTGGGTTTTAATATATAAAATTCTTCAGTTGCTAATACTTCAAATTGAGCATTTTTCAGTTTTGAAATACAGATCAAGAGTAGTTGATCAGATACGTCTTCAAATAATTCCTACCATGTGGAACACACTGCCATGAGGGAAAGCACAAAACCATGCTGATTTAAAGGAAGGAGTGAGGCCCTGACCCGAGAAAATCTACCTATGAATATTTCAGTATGTGCAGGTATGTGATGAAATTTCAAAAAAAGTGAACTAGAATAAAACCAGAACAAGATACCTGTGTTATTTTTATACTGACATACAAACCAAACAATGGCATCTCATAAGCAGCTGTTTCTGTCTCTGCCCTGTCCATAAATTCACAACATAAAGGAAGATCTAATTATAACATTACTCCCAAGGTTATTTTCATCTGTTATTCCCTCTTAAATATTTCTCCAGTAATAATCTGCAAATATTACACACAGAAATCACTGGATTCATAATTAACTTGCCCCAGAGGCTGCTGGTCCAATACTCCCAAGATTTTTCCACACTCCAGTCACTTACTTTAACAAGGGTAGCCTCATTTTTTTGATAGCTCCATGCACTTCCTTTATCATTTCACTTATCTAACCATGAAGAAAACTAGGAGGGATACTGGCTTGCAAGCCTTCTACTCCCAGCTACAGACCAGTGTAGCAATTTGTACTTGTTGGGCACGATGGTGGGGTTTTTTTAACATACTCCTTAGTCCACAGAGGTTCACAGGGAACTGTTGAACCCCGTCAAGAGGTTACTGGACTGGGAATCCATTCAGACTCTACCACTAATCTCTTACATTACTGAGTGGTCTGGTCTTCCATTTTTCCATCTCTTTGTTGGGAACGTTAATACATTTATATAAAGTCTCTGAATATTAGCACAGATGAAAAGCAATATAAAGAGACTCAAAATATTACTAGTATTGTCGGTGGTATTTACTGAAACCACAACCATAATTGCAAAATGTATACTTCATATTTTAACAGAAGCTAAGATATTAGTAGGAGAAACTAGATCTCTTATTTCAACACGGTTTCTGCTTAGTGTTGTATATTCAAGTTATATTTCATGTAAAAGAAAGCACTTTAAAAAAAAATCAAAAATTTGCATTTAGTTTTAAAACTGCTTCTATCTTTAGCAGAAGCTAAAGCCTCTTTGAAGCCTTTTGCATATAATTTACATAGACGGTTTTCTTCTAAAACTTGTTATCTCATATTGAAGCACTGATCTCTCTATTAAAAAAGGCACGAAAGCTGTTGCTCAAAGTTTGCATGAAGTCAAACAACAGCTGATAAAGTGTACATGAACCCAAGAATTTCTTCTACTGTGGGTAAACCAATGTATAAATAATTGTAGGCAAAACAGATAATTTCCTTTGGATTTGGCGTATCAGTAAATATGGTTTTGCCCCTACAAATCTTTCAACAAAATAATCACACTTCTGAGCAACCACCATCTGAAATTATTATTGTCTCCATTAAAACAAGCAGAATAATGCAGAGTGTTTAGAGGAATTTGCATTAAATCTAAAAAACACCCATTGATACAGATAAAACAAAATACGGAAAAAAGTCTCTGATGCTCAAAAAGTACTAGAAATGAAAAGCAACACACTGTGAACTATCCCAAGGTAATAGAGGACAAAATTCTCACTACTGCACCAAATATCTTAATTCAGATCTGCTATATCTTGTAAGAAAAATTTGCAAAACCAAGTAATAAAACAGACTGGTGGCACCTTAGAACTGAGCACCTCACAACAGCCAAACCTGTGAGAGACTGTCCAAGATTTTCCTCCCCTCAAATGCTAGATATCCCAAAGTCATTTTACATATATTCAAGATCAGATAACTTCAGTGCTTAGTACCTACCAGCAAAGCAGCATTTTCTTCCAAAAACCTACCAATTAATCATGACAGTGAAGGGGGAACAGTACTGATTACAAACAAAATAAGGAAAGTAGCTGTCCTACAATATCCCTCCAAAGCTTTCTTTGATAAGTATTTCCAACCTGCAAGAACCCCCAGTTTTCCAAACCTAGACCATTTGGGGAAAAACGTTTTCATTTATATCAAACTCTACAGTCTCTATGGGATATCTCAGAGCATCTGAGCTGACAGAAGCAGTTTTCACTCGCATGACTTGAACTGAAATCTAGGTCCCAACTTACATCAACTTCTCAAGCAAACTCTCTGAGTTTTGAAACAGCCTCAGAGATGTTATAATTCACTGAGCTTTTTTAACATATTTTCTAAAAATTAACATTTCCCTAGGTTGTTTATTCTTTTTTCCATGAGTGCCTTCAAAGACTTCAATTTATGTTTTTACCTTATTAACAATTCTATATAGATATAAGAGCCAGAACTGATGTTTATTACTGTGAATTCCAGCATAACACTTTTGAGACTTTACAAGCCTTAAAAAAAGTTACCTGTCCTTGAAAAGAAAAATAATCTTTTGTCTTAAAGTGTACCAAGATACACCACCATTTGCCCTCAATGTCTGTTTTACATTATTCCCTGAAAAAAACTACTATACACTGAAAAAAAACCAGCACAACTTTGCTTTTATTTTTCTCCGAACATTCTAGACAAAATAAGCAAGCAGTGATTTCTTTGTCATTCCTTAGGTGACACCATGAATACACAGTAGATATTTATACAAAACAGAGGAATGAAAATAGTCTGTAGTATTCCTACATACTCTCCCCAGCTGCCTTGTTCACTTTGAAAAGCAAAACATTCTTCACTCTTTTCCACCCAGTCTCAACACCTTCTTTTCAAGCAGGCAGCAGTCTGCTACTGTACTTGCTCATGCACAGACCCACCCAGCTTCCCTTGAATATTTCATCCAGTGGCCAAATTGTCTGGAACCAATCATTTAACTGAAAAGCACTTAAGATAAACAAGTTAACACAGACTGGGCACTTGTATGGCAGAACATTTGCAGACCAATATTTACTATCTAGGCATGCAATGCCTAGGCATACAATCAGGTATTTTACAGTTGTATCTGATACCCATCAGATATTTTACATTACCACTTTAAAACTGACAAAATTCAAAGATGATTTTGCTTTAAAACTCATACAGTTTCTTTTCCTTAGGTTCCTAGACATAGTTAAACGGTTACTGCCCTATCAGTAAAAAGAAAATCTTTAGCAAATTTACTCAGATCAAATCAGAACAATTACAAAAAGCATCATTATTTTATACGTTCATCTGGGTTTTTTGTCTACTACTTGCCCTCTTCCTCCCCCCCTTTTTTCTTTTTTTTTTTTTGGTAACTGAACCATTAAGTAATTTCCCCTCTTTTTGTTTTTGAGAAAGAAAAGGGAAGAAGTTCGTGCATATACATATGAAAAATGCATGCTTCTGGTTCAGTGAGAAGCTTCATTTTCAGTATTAGTCTGCCATGACATACAGCTTTCTCTTAGCTTATCTGTGAATCTAAAATTACACAAGTGACAGAACCTTAAAGTCAGCTCACACCTGCTGAGGCTAATGAAAATTTCTTGCAACCATCTCAAGGCTGACACAATCCTAAAGACCTACTGCCAAAGTAAAACGCTTCTGCTCCACAATGCTTCCAGTAACTCTGGAGTCCCTACAGGCACCAAATTTAATGTTGTCAGAAGTCGAAAACACTTATAAGGGCAAAAGATATTTTAACATACTTTACTTATATGTCATTTTAATCACTGCATTATGAATCATACACCTTCATAAAGATAAAATAAAGTAGGTTACCTGGGGTTAAAAGAATGACAGACATAGTGATGAGTGAACAAACAACTAGAATCACCAGGAGCGCAATAGCAATTCCCTTCCAGTTCCTCTGCGGAGGGCTGTTACTTCCAAGTTCCTACAGGAATGGAAAAAGATAAAATAAAAGGAAAAGACCATGTTTCATAATCATATATTTCTAGAACTATTAGTGATTGGAAAATTGCTCTGTGCATACTCATAATCACAGCATGGGAGGTAACCATGATCCTTCCCCTCTCAATAGTATTCAGTCACCCAGAGGTGTGTAACTCTTACGCTTTTTTAATAGGTGTCTCATTTTTAAAAATATATAAATGAAATTTTATACCCCTAAGAGAAAATCCAATGAGCTTATACAAGCTGTCCAAAATACGACTGGTGTTAAAATCCGATGAACATAAACTTCAGGACAATATCAACTAGCAGTTTAAAAGATAATTACAGAAATGAAATGTAGCAATTTACTGTAATTCCACCTAGCATTGTATGGACCATAAAGGTTTAAATACACATCCTTTTTAATGTACACTATTAAACTTATTTGTAATAGAAAACATTTACAAAACTGCCTGAGGCTCCAAGTATTCCATCTGAAACTACACAACTCTTTTTCTCTATACAGTAGTTCAACTGTAAACTGCTCCCTTATTACTCATAAAAAAACAAGGGTAGCTTATAACAAACGTTAAACAAATGCTTCTGTAACGACTAGTACACTTAAACCTACATTCTCTGTGGTTACATATTTAACTCCTATTAACTCCAGCCAGATGCTGGCCAGGTTTGTCAGCAGTAGCAACACATTGCCTGTGTTCATGGTACAGTTTAAGACCAAACAACACATAAACATCTAACAACAAAATGAAACTAATAGTATGTCAGTTGCTTCATACAATCATAACTTTCTCTCACAGAAAGCAATATTTTTTACTATCTCTAGATAGGATGCATAAATGTTTCCCTGTCACAATTACCCATGATTTTACCATCTCATAATTAAATCACCTTGGTAAGACTCCATGAACAGAAAGCTGGGAGGGTCTTTGGGGAAGATCCTCCTTCAGCCCACTAAGTAAATTATGTTATACACATGCTTCATGGTCTGTAAAAGCTTCCACTCAGTAAATACTGCTCCCGTTAACATAAATACCAGGTGGGATAAAAGACCTGGGGTTTAGTTCACACTTTCCCTGGAAAACACCTCCACACAAAAGCCTCTCCTTGTCTCCCCAGGACCTGCTGCCAGCAGAGCGCTGCAAGGCTACAGCTCCACTGAACACATAGGGAGTGACTGCCACAAAGATGAGAGGTTACTTGCAGTCTCTCCTATTTGATTTGCCATCCTGAGTTTGTTCATCTTGCAAGTACACGGCAAGGGTGTTCTTTTATCTTTCCTCTTTCTGCTGGACAAAAGGGCAAAAAGGTGTGCGGGCAACTCAGCCACCTTGTTCTATGAGGACAAAAAAGACACAGGAAGGCACCTCCTGCTATGTTTTTTAAGCTTCCAAAGACATATACTTTTCTACCTACACATTATTTCACTTCTGTTTTCTGAATTATAAACGAGTGAAAAATTGGGATGTTTTAAGAATAGAAACTGACAATGTTCTCTTGCTTTCTTGGCTGATGTACAGCATATACATACACCACCCACAACAGCACCTCTGACTGTATCTTTAATTTTTTTTTTTTCACCTGCTCATTTCTACCTGTAAAATATATTTTTTCTCCTGGCCTCTTTTCTAAGAAATGTAAGAGGATTTTCCCTTTACAGCCTCTAAAGCAATCTCACAAGGGAAGTCTCACAGGTGCCCTCAACCTGTTGAGGAGCCTCCTGCCACCACAATATGATTGCCACCCACAGGGCCCCATCCCCCTGACTGGCCTGGGTCATGCTGAGCTTGCTCCTTTTAGAGATTGTTAGACTCACCAGAGGGGAAAAGTAACCATTCTGTCTCCTCAGTGTAAACTCTAAGCCACAGCTGGTCTTCATGGGATCAGGTCCCTCACCTGACAGACATTAGCCTTACCCATCGCACAGTTGAAGCCAGCTCAGCCCTAGTGGTAAACGGCTGCCAGCCAGCCTGGGCTGCTCTCAGCCCTTCCCTCCTGCTCTCTGCGAGAGAAACTGTACCTACACTTTGTTACTACACAGATCTCCTCTTTGGTGTTGATACTGCATGAATGGCAGATAATGGGTGATGTTCAATTATGGTATCCAGAAGGAAATTATTGAGGACAGTGTTGGCAGGTGGTTCCCCTCAGACTGAACTCTGAGGGGGATCACCATGCAGGAGAAGCCTGATTACCAACAACGCATCTTTGACACCTATATTCTTTTCATTGAAGTTAGTACTCCTGTCTTCCACAGGCAGGGGGTAAAAGTGGTATAAGCAGGAGCTCCAGGCATCCATCTCCTTTCCCCCTCCCATTGCAAACCCGCGTGCTCCTCTCACTTTCCTCATCTTCTTCCGATTCACTCCCACCTCATTAAATACTAACTACCACAGCAACTTCCTGACTAGCCTTAGAGTTCACTGGTCTTCCAGGCCTGCATGATGGCTTCACAAGTCCCTTTGGTGTTTCTTAGGATATGACAATTGCATGGTTCAATCCTTTCTGGACAGTCCTGGTGATGTTGATGTGGCAAGGATCTCTAATTTTCACAGAAATACAAAAGTTCTACATCCTGCACTTATACTCAGATCCAAGCTATTATTTTCCCTAAAATAAGAATTACTTTAATGTTACTAGGACTGTCTAGAAAATATGAACTTATTCGAAACATAACAGTATAAGCCTTATTCACATGACACTTAAGAGTCCAACTGTAACAGAATAACAAGCAGCTCATACCAAGTAGCAGTAAGAAAACAGTAGCTGCCCTCAGAGAATCATGAAACCCTTTTCCAAAGGCTTGATTTAAAACGACTGAAGCTGGACAATTTGATGAATGTTTTCTGTACCAAAGCCTCTAAAAGAAATGTACCAAGTCCCCATTATTGGGAGGATATTCTGCAGACTGAATATTGTTCACTTTCTAAAAATAGAGGTCAATTTTAAATACTTCTGCACATTTTTAAAAGGAGAATATCAAATGGATTAATCTAGTATTGAGCACACAATCTTACTGATACCCACAGTGAGAAAGAAGGGGGCTTCCAGCTAGCTGAAGATCTTGGGAGACTGGCATAAAAGGGATTTATCTCTGACTAAGATGAAAGAACTTGTTTTTAATAATTTGATAAAATTTATGAGTTGTTCCAAATCATTAGATTAGAAGTTATTAAAAGGTCATGAGGATGTTTTGATACTGAGTAACAACATTCCGGTAAGGCATTTGCAAAATTAATGTACACTAACAGAAAAGATTTAATGATATATTGGAAAGATTACTACAATAAGGTCAAATCATAGTACAACTAGCATCAGGGACATCTCCAATCAACTCTCTTGGTGTTAACCAATGCAACTCTTGGACTATAATCTACAAAGTCTTGAAACAGAGTAAGCTGCTTTTCTTAAACAATAAAATATTTTTAGCATTGCACTGCTTTTCAAAATGGTCATAAGCAAAAAAAAAAAAAAGGCAGTTAAACAGCTTTTTAGACCGTGTATCCTTGGCAAGACAGAAGCAGTCACTTTGGAGTATGACAAGAAGACAGAGGCATTCAAGAGGAAACATCACAGAGAGCCATACAATGAGAAGCTTTCAACATCATATAGTTTCCTCATAACTAACTGCTAACTGGCACATAACAACAATGAACAGGCAGATGGAGATTTAAGGATCTAATCTTCTAAATAGGCTTCTATTAAAGTCCTTTGAAAAAATATCAACTTTTGAAGATGGTGTTTTATATATAATACTATCTATAATATTATAGATTTTACAATCTAACTCTAATGAATCAGAACATGGCTGCTCAAACCATAATACAATTGCAAGTATTCTCATTATTCAAAGTACCTTTTTCACAAACCATTTAATTGCACTGTTGCCAAAAACAATTCTTAGGTAATATACATTTCTGAATGTAATTTGCAATTGAGTAGTATCTTACTAAAACTCAGCTACAAAGAGAAAAAGCCATTAAACTACATATACAAAAAACTGTACACTAGTGTCATAGAACCTAATGCTTTTGCCCTATTCCTGCCAAATGCTAAAGACCTCATTTTAGCATGAGCTTTTAATCACTACCATCAGTGAACTCAACGTATGCAACCGAAGGGAGGTTTTAAACCAAAAGCCTAAACTTTTTGCTCTGTGATTGTCTCCATTTAATCTCTGTTGAAAAGGTCCCTAAAAAATAAGCCATAACTTGCTGTCAGATTGGTTTTACAAAAGCAGGTATTACAGAGTTTGCAAATAGTGTAAGTAAGTGATGACACTAAAATTTTGCAATGGTACTGAAAAGAAAAGGCTACAACAAAAATCTGCAGAGACTGGATGTGTGAGGGATGACAGGTTGAGGCTGTCAAAGGATAGAATGAGTCATTTCAACCCTTCAGCATCCCTCTATGCTAAATCCCACTTGCCGCTGCAAAACAAGATATTTCACAGGGAAATGCTGAAAAATTGTATCCAGCAAATATACAAAGCAAATATAAATCAAGCACACTGAAGCATTTTTCTCTCTCCTTTTCTAGACCAATTTCTAAATATAAACTCCCTCTCCAAACAAAATTTACTGACTGATGATGAACTGATTCACTACAAGCATGAAAATCTTTTAAGTACCAGCAGGACATAGCTTTGAATTTTGCAATCTGCAGCATGTAACCTCACCCAGCATTTCTGAGGAGTTGTGCTCTATTTTTGAACAGAATACAGAATACAACACGGATGTTTCATCTTGAAAAGAAAAAACTACAAAACTACCTTGATGATGGCTGTGTTATACCTGAATGTAACAAGAAGATATAACCCAAGTTCCTATCAAAGTAGAAAAAACAACATGAAACTAATTTACATTCAATTTACTTCATATAGAAATATTTTTGATCCCTTGACACAGAAATGCAAGTGCTTTTAATTTAAGAGTGCTATTTCCTTTTAAATAGTATTGGGGATATTGATCTGGGAAAAAGAATCACTTAAATTAATAGATATTGTACCTGAGGATAAAAACTAACCTCAAATATTTCCATATTTTTACCTGAATAAACTTACAATCTTTCTTGTAAGCAGCATAACCAGAAAAAATCACAGCTTCCTTCCTAAGCTTATCGAGTTGCAGTTTTATTGTTAATCAATGAGGATAAAAAGCCTTTAAGACATAATTTTTCTAGCAAGCATGTACAACTATGGAGACAACAAAAGGTCAGAAAATATTTCCGTAACATGCTGCATTAATAAGTCAGGTTTTCGAATTATCTTAATAGCATTTCCCCGATTTCTTGTAAAACTATTTATGTAAACCATAATACAATTTCTACAGTGGAAATAATGACAGAAGCAACAGGAAACCGCTGGGTGCAAGCAGGCAAACTGAAGGGCACTGGTTGAAGACTGAGGACTAAAGAATGCCCCAAACGGGCTTTTCCAGAAGGGGCAGGTTAGTGAAAAATCAACATCCCCTTTGGGAGAAGATGTGAAAAACAAACTTAGAGATGCACTAACCCTGAGAGCTGGCATTTCACTAAACTGCTTTTTCTCATAGAACTACTTGCCCATGCTGTGATCGACCTAACTGATAAAAGATGTGATGAGCCAAACATAGAAAATATGCATTTATCCACCAAAATCACGAACAAGAATTTCAACAGTTTTAACTACTGCTGCTGGGTACAGCTGGGGTGCAGCTCAAAGCTAAAGTGCTTCTGCCATCTTCCAAAGACTCTGCCATTATTTCTGCAGTCTGGACTGAGCAGGTCAACATGCTCGTTGGCACGAGCGTGCACATTGATGTTTACCCCCAGACTGTGAGTATTTGAAACAGCGAACCCACCACCACCTGGTGGCTGCCTGGTTTTGTGTTGGGGCACTAAGGGCAGGTGAAGGATCATTCTCAGAGAAGCCACGGGACGTAGCAGTTTCTGTCCGTGTAACACCTTCTGAAGCCTTGAATGAATCGTCTTCTTTCTTTTGTCATTTACTTTTATGTGGGTTTTATTTTTTTAAAATTCCCACACTGTCACCAGGACAAAGCTTGCAGAAGAAAGCTCTAAGAAGATTCAAAACCTTCCCTTATTTTGGCAAGAATTTCAGGAGCAAAGTGCATTATAGTGGGAAAAGTAATTGTTTTGCAGTAGAAAAGATAATAAGTCTCACTCTGTAGTTTAGATGTAATCAAGACAGTATCCCTTAATGACTCCTCCAGCATCTACTTCATTAAACACTATGTATTTGCATTCCCCAAGCATGAAGATAAGGTGATAAACATAAAAAGACAAACAGCTTCAGGTTGCATCTCAGGTATTTTAAAAGACAGACCCAGGATACTTCTAATGAAAAGACTGCAGTCTCTCTGGAGCTCTTCATATAGCTCGTCCTGCAACTGATATTAAATACTACCTGCCTTAATTTTGCAGACTACTGTTTGCTGGAAAAGTACCACAGCAAGCATTTAGAATTTGTGATGAAATGATTGCATGCATTCCTTCCCAGCTGTTTTTGAGTAATCCCCATGGCCTAGATACCAAGAGAGACTAAAAGAAAGATCTGCAAAGTGGCACAGGGCAGTTATAATCCATCTGCATAAGTACCTGTCATTTTCATCCCTCATGCTCCCTTTACAGTTCGACATGTTCTAAGATTCTGTTGCTCCAGTTCTTATCTGAATGATTATGGTCATACAATTACATTCCCCGGTCAATATCTTTATTCATCAAAATGTTGGTGATTCTTTTTCAGAGTCATTGTAAAATGCCACTTTCACAGGAATGCACGACTCTCCCTCAGCTCTGTGGATAACGGGCATTTTAAAAAGGAAGCAGCTTGTAAGCAATTACGCTCCTTAGAACAGGTGCAGGATTTGGATATGGATTTTATTTTTCTGGAATGCACTGGTAAAAGAAACCTCTCCTTTTTCAGAGCCAAACTGGAAAAAAAAAAAAGAACCACAAAAACCAGTCCAATCCAAATCAAATAAAACAAAATAAAACCCACCCCTGTCTCAGTAAAAATAAACAAGAAGAATAAATGTGTACTTATAAGTCATTATGAGAAGTGTTAATCACCCACACTGGTTATGTATTTTCCTAACCGTACAAAACATTTTGTGCTTTTTTTCAACCTTGATCATTTTTGTTTCAAGCAGGGAGATTATTCTCCTGGACCTGCAAATGCCCATTTACAAACTGAATTTTGGTAACTTTTGGTATTTTGGAAGAACTTTGTCAACATCCTTAGTTCTGACTACTCAAAAAAGATTCCAGAAAAGTTTCTGACCTTATTTAATGAATGTTACGTGGCGAGCATTAAGAATGCATTTCACACCTTCCATCTCATTTTGTGGTGCACCTTGTAACATTTACTCAAACACAATGAGCTAGCTATTACAATAGACAAACAAGTTAAAGCTTAACTTCTAAGGCATTCTACCCAAACCTCTGATCAAGGTCTAATCACAGTAGATAAGTTTAAAGTTTCGGTCATTGCTTATGCATGCAATAAATACAAAAGCAGGGAGAAGACGGGGTCAGCCCAACTGATCAAAACAGCACAACTTAAGATTTGTGGCCATCCATATTTTTTTTAATAAAAATAATAGTATCTACATATACAGAACAGAAAAGCAAGAGGGGAAAGCAAACTACTATGGTGCACAACATTGGAAATACATGTAAAATATAGGTCATGGAAAATACTTCCATAAGTTGTTGAGTAGCAAGGGCAGAAGAAGACTTGGATAAAATAACAATGGATGACAAAACTGGTTTATATTTGAAATAAAACCCAGTAATGATATAGAGAAAACTAGAGCAGGCCAGGGAATTCCTTTGGCTTTTGGGAGTTGAGTTGAATGTAATGCGCTTCCACAAAGAGATATAATGCCGCATAGAGTTACTGCAGCATCGCAGGCAACTTCACTATTTCCAAGTTGCTGTCCCTTTTCATCCCATGTTCAGAATCTTTTACAGTCTGTTTCTAACAGAGTTTCAGAAATAAAAATACTGCACACACTTTCCAGTCCAACAGAAACACTTGGAGCATAGCAATGTTCTGGCCAGTTGTGTGTAAGTACCTTGTGACTCAGAAGTATTTATCTCCATGAAAGCTACAGATAGCCACCTATAGTGATTCTTGCAAGTTCCTATGTAGAATAGCTATGTGTATTTGCAACATTCACCCAATTGCCCCTGCAGATCTCACCTCCAGAAAGCTGGTTTTCAAGAGGAGACACCCTTCTGGGGGTCTGAGGCTGACTGCGAGCCCTGGTGTGACTCCAGGTTGTGTTCCCAAGTCCTCATCAGACCAAAGATCTAATATTCACACTGTGCTACATCTTCTCTTCCTCACACGAGTCTCATCTTGAGGCTAATGAGATTTTTGTCTGATTATGAAAAGTTATCCTGTACCTTGAAGACTGCCTGCAAGATTACATGAAAATAAAGCAAGCAGCTCATTTCCAGCGAACCTATGCATCATTAGTATCTAGCAGAAATCAACAATTCATTTGCCATAATTGAAGAAAATTCATAATATATTTTACTAAAGCAAGTAATGCCAAGGATAGAAAAAGATGGCACAGCAGCAGGGAACAAGCATTTTATTGCAGGTTACTATGATATAAAGGAAGAAGACTATATGAATACTGGCACAGTCACTTATGGCCAAAAAGGTATTTTTACAAATTCCTATTGATCCAAACTTTAATGAAATGTCACAAGATAGTAACATATTTCTTCCATTCCTATTACATTGAAGAAAAATCACCCAATCAAGTAGAATAATGTATCTCCAAAAAAAGACATACAAAAATGGATGAATAAAGGCTACACATGATGCATACCTACAGATCTTTCTACAGATATAACAAAGTTGTTTGCTAGAATCTCTCCTTCTCATTACTCAGAAGCTAAATTATACTTTGCCTGATTTACTTAAAAACAAACAAACAAACAAACACAACCAAACAAACAAATTTTTCAATGTACTTTTATTTCTCCATATATTTGCAAGGTCCCATAACAGACGACTTTTAAAACTGACATGGTCAATTCTGGCATTAAGGAGTGGAGCTGTTTGACAAGATAACATTACACTTCACTAAAGGTTAGGAAAAAAAGGAAAGGTTATCATACTGCAGTGACATCACACAAAGCAAATTCAGGTTTATGCCACATAATTTTACAATTTAAATGGAACACCATGCCCTTATATTTAATGGCCCCTGCACCAGAGCATAGTTTTAAAGTAAGACAACTGTTAGATTAGAGGAACCAAAATCACCTTTTGGAATTTCTCAGGTACTTGTACACACGCTTAATTTTATGCCATTTAAGAGTCCTGGAGAATGAATTTGACAAAAGCTTTTTTTTTTTTTTTTTTGATTAGTGATATTAAGTCAGGAGTTGTCAAAATACGGAACGAATATGTCAAGGTTAATTTGCAAATTTACATCAATATTTTTCTACTTGTTTTCAGATTTACACAGAAGTTACTTGCAAATAAAACAAGTAATTTAAATCCAAATATGCCTTAATAAGCCTTTATGTGCATATATATATATATATATATGTACACACATGCACATATAACTGAATACTTAAAACTGAATTTCCCAAGGTCATGTGAGAATGGTAAACCAGCATCTCTTTGTGTAAACATTCATGAACAGAACTGTAGCAAACAAAATTGTTTGGTCATTATCACCTGGCTCTGATTAGGAATTTATCATTTAGTTTCTCACAGAGTTCTTCACAATTAAGTTACCTGCTTTTCTAAAAAAAATTTATTTTATTTTAAGTAGAGGAATACTATAATTCATCAGAAATAAAGATATGTTTTTCTCCTGCATTTTGTCAAAGGAAAAAGACCATACAGGTAATCAGGAAATTTGTAGATTGGATACGATATACTGTGTTATACAGAGACAATATATACAATAACTCAGTGGAACCAGGACCACAGTTCACGTAAAAATGATGCAAGCCCTCACAGCACTAACGACATTACATTTTTCACACACACATACACATACAGAGAGCTTATAAAAAAAGCATTTATAGAAAGACTACAGGTCAGCAAATCATCTCCTTACATATAGTCCACTCAATTAAAAAGCAAATACAGCAAGTAGTAGCAGAAAAAAAATATCAGGAATTTCTTGGCTGTTTTACAGGATTCATTGATTTCAACAGTGTCCTTCAAGATAATGGAAAAATCCAGTTTCCCCTCCCATCCCTGCAAACCCTTCTTACCTTAATGGCCAACCCTATTTACATAAAACACTTTAAAGGTCCTTTGTCCATGATGTTTCATGGGGAAATGTGAGCCACCCAATAATTTAGTAACTCTTGACTAATTTAAGGAAAATGGGAATGCCTCGTGGTGTGTCAGAGAGCTCTCTTCTCTAGGTGTTAAGACAGTTCTGCCATGCACACATGCCCATTAGCACCTAGCCTATGGCAAGCTTTGTAAAAGGTAGTAGGAAAAAACCATTAAGATCTTTAAAACATTATTTTTGGCTCAACTAGAGTAAGTTAAAATAGTCCATCACTTCAGGTTCGGAAATTTTTTTCACCAGCGCGTTTTCCAGCAACCCACATGATTTTTCTCTCAGTATTGATTCAGGTCTCATCTGCTTCAGTTTTTAAAGTGTTGAGCAGCCATCCTGCAAGGTTCACCTCTGCTGCCAGCTTATTAATGCACGGAGTGGGATTTTCAGGCCGGCATACTGTACTGGATCTGGTTGTGATGGAGTTACCTTTCTCCACAGCAGCTCCTATGGTGCTGTGCTCTGGATCTGTGGCTGAGCTGAAGCTGATTACAAACCAACATTTTGGATATCACTGAGCAGTGCTTGAACAGCACCAAGGTAGCCACTGCTCAGAGACTTGCTGGGCATAGGTCTGCTTGTAGGAGGTGGTGATTGATGACCCTTGCATCACCTGTTTTGTTACTTCTTTCCTCCTCTTATTAAACTGTCTTTATGCAGATGCCATAGTTTTGGCTGTATTGGCCAATCAGAATGACAGATGGCTCCTCCCCTCCCTCTCTCCAAAGAGAGGAAGAGAGGAGATTTACCTCTGTTTTACCTCAAAGTGGGACAACGGACCAAAGAGTTCTCTCACTTTTGATCTTCCTGTTTTCTTTCTACTCCCACTGCAGGGGAATAAGTAAGCAGGTGTGTGGTGCTCGGCTGCTGGATGGGTCAACCCTCCACAGGCACGCGTGCCCGCTTCTCACAATGCTCTCTTGCATCTACATTTAATGAATGCCCCACACATTATCTTTTCTTTCCTTTCAATCAGATCACATTGTACCCACTATCAGCATAGCAGGAAACTGCAGTCTCTCTGAAACAAGGAGTGCATTAAAAGTCAAGATGCTCCTGTTAACAAGTTTTTCCATGTGCTGTTTTTACTGAAAGCCAAAGAAATTAGTAGATACGTTAAGGTCTGCTCTAGCAAAGCTCGGATATTCTGAGAAACAACTCAAATGAACCTTTGATTGTAGGGATAAATAATCCCTTGTGACCTTCTGACACTCAGTTAAAGCTCCCATTGCTGCAATAGCTGGGAAGTTCCAGCTCTGTAAGGGATGCATGGAATTAAGCACAAAAGGTACGTAGATCTGGTATTTGTGGAGCTAATAGAGATAAAGCAGGACAGAAAGGAAAACCAGAGCACGACAAAGAAACAGACATTTTGTTACTCTAGATGGAGTTCCTAGTTTACATATGCTCTTCATTTAGCAACATGAAGAATAGAGAATGGCAATAAACTGTGTTACTGCAACTTATGGAAGGGTGGCCACAGCCCAAAACTTTTAGGGACTGTTGTAGTTATTATTTCAAGCAGTATCAGATAGCAATAGGTTTGTTATTTCTTGTGGTTAATTCACACTTTTGTTAAATCACACGTCTGCACTGCACAAAAAGAGAAAATAATATTCGACTTACTTGTGTTTCACCACACATTTGGAGAGAAAAATATGTAAATTATTAGAACAGGCAAGACAAATATGGCCTTAGTAATTGCTGCAGCAATCACAGCTTCCTATGAAATGTACAAGGGTTTTTTTAAGCAGTTTCCTATATTACAATGCACTTGTTTGTTACTGATCCATGCAAGTGCTATCACTGTCAGAATGAAACCATTTCTGAGACACGTTCCTGCATAGTGGTTACAGTATGGGAATGACAAAGAACAAACAACAAAAATGAGAGAAATCAGGTTTAATGTATTTTTGTAAACTGAGTGTAACAGAAGAGCACTGTGATTAAAAGGGAAAGTGGGCAGTACTAAATGAAGAATACTCTTAGGATCTCTGTCATACTCTTATCAAGAGTGATATTATTGTGCACTCCATGTATGCTTTAATTTTTGTACTAATAAAGGTGAGAGCATGTCACCGAATATTTTAAAAGTTTTAGTAGGAATTCATCCAAAGTAGAAGTTTTGACTTCAGGAAAAAAATGAATGGCACCTTTCATTTTCTTCAGAGTAACATCTTCTTTTTAGCTAATTCTCACCACAAATAAGACAAGGATACTTTTTAAAAAATGCATATTGTCTGTTTCTTTTTGGTGTTTTCCCATTTTGAGAGTTAGAAAACTTCTAATTAGAAGTAGGTTAAACAGAGCCAGAGAAAGATCTTACCAATGTTGAGGTGGGTATCTGGCTGTTAGCAGAGCTTTTACACCAAATTGGATGAAAAGTTCAAAACAGCCTTGTCATTGAATTTTCCATAAATGCACTGAGGGTAATTTGCTGTCTGCAGATCCAGTACTCACAACAGATACTCAGTTCAAAATCCCTCCTTGGCTCTGAGCTTTAATATAAAAGCCAAATAATTCCCTCAGATCGACTTCAAAAACTCCTATTGAAATGCCTGGAGGCAAAGGACAATATTTGACTCAAATGAAGGTGTTGGGCTACAAAACAGGCTGTAATACTGTGCCTTTCTTATATATACTTACAGAGATGTACTGCAGGTTTTAAAGGAAATGGATTTTTGGGATGATTCTCCAGATTAATAATTAAAAAAAAAAAAAAAGCATCTACCTGTATTTCCTTTTTCTAAATACTTGTCAGGAGTTGCTTATTTTTCAATGAGACTGAATATGTTCATTCAGTCCTCATTGAAATGTCCTCAAAAAAGAGTTACTGAAAGTTAAAATCCAGATCAATATGGACAACTAATCTAAATAACTTATTTAATAAGCTACAAAAGGCGAATTTGTGCACATTCACGCCCTGCAAAGAGGAGTTCAGAGGTAATCTTGAATGTTCATAAAATGCAAGCCACTTTCAGAGCAGAGAAAGGAAAAAAATGAACTAAAATCACCCACAGAACTGTGTGGATTTCTTCATAGATAAGTGGCAATGATTATGAAATGTCTTTTCAAATTTGTGGAAAACTGACAAGAATTATTTTTTATCTAATTCACAAAAAGGAAATGTTATCAAAATTGCCAGTGTAGTTAATATCTGACTTTCACAGGAAAATTTCCATCTCTGTCTTGTCTGTTGATTCTACACCTGTGGGGTTTTGTCCTGTTTTCTGCAGGTCGGAGTACTGCAAGGTCCTTATTCCCGCTTGAATAACTGAGTAATCCTTTATATCCTTGTCTCCTTTGTGTAAACAACTTATTAAATTTTCTGGGAGCAGCTATATTACAACTGCTGAGGTTACAATTTTAGGCATCTCTAGTTGTTCCTATGGGATTGAAAATTTGAATAAAACTAAAAGAGGGCCAAAGCTGCGTGAAGCTCACCTGACACACACCAAGTGAGCAGCTGGTTACACACTGCACCCATGATTTCTGATTACAGCTACCCTCAGAGGAAGCAACTCCTTAAGTCAAACATTGTGGAGACGTGCAGCCATTGCCCCTTTGCTGGGTACCTCAGATGGAAACCACAAATCAACCACTAAGTCGCTGTTGTGCAGCACACACAGTGCAAAAACAAAGCACAGAGACCATCCTTTCTAACTTCCACCCAATGCAGTCGAAAGATAGAAAAGAAAAAAGAAAAAAAAACAGGATCAAAATAAAATGAAAGTGGCTCTGACAAAACTGACTCTCACATGAGTTGATTTGACAGATCAGGTAGTTCGAAACTTGAACTCCCTGGCTATAGTGGTCATCAAAAGCCTTGCAAATAACCTCATCATACCTCTTAGTGACAGAACAGCTCAGGGCATTTTTCTGTGCACGGTCTTTTCCCCTAGACTTTCCTGAAAATGAACAGGGACAATACACCATGAACTTTTTTTTTTTTTTTTTCTCCATGAAAACTAGTGTCAGTAAAAAAGATCAGCTTCTAAAATGAAATCAGTTAGTAACCTGGAGTTCTATTTCCTCTCCTGTGTTTTCTACAGAAGTCTTTCTGGGCAAAAAGCATGGCTTATCACACATTTGAAAGAGAAATACATGTGCTAATCTCATCAGTTCATAAAGACTACCTGTCTACAGGAGATTCATTTGCAAAACAACATGATATTTTAATCAGATGATGTTTCAACGTGATGCAGTAAGTTAAATTGAGGCAATACATCTCACAGGAAAAGTATTTGAAGTTTCTAATCCAGTATAACAACAACCACATATCTACATTGCTGATGCTATTTTTAATTAAAATACATCAAAATGGCTGCATGTAACACAGTCAGAGCTGAGGCACTTTTATAATCACCTTTTTTTTTTGACCTAGCAAAACACTTTCTGTTGGAAATTATTCCATCATTTTCCACTAGGAGGAGGAGTATATATTATATAGTATATATTAAAATAATATATATAGTATATATTATTTTATTTAATACCTTAAATGATTAAAATAAAATTTGAAATCATATTGGAAACAGGATTTTGCAACAAAATTGAACTAGAACATTTTGACTTAGCAATTTAAGACCTTGAATACTTTTATCCTGTGCAGTTATGATGAGTGTTTCCATCTTACTACAAGCACAAAGTGAGATTGTTTCTTAAGAGAAACTGAATTAAAAAACTCATCATCTGAAAACATCCAAGAGAATAACAAAAAAGTTCTGCAAAGTGAAAATGCATCAAGAGCAATTGTGTATGTCAGCTTCTGAAGCATGAAGCTACTAAGAATATATATATATTCATTTTTCTTCTGGGTGCCTTTACCAACAAGGCAATCAAAAATGGCAGTTTACCCAAAAGCTGTCTATATACCACTCAGCATCTACCTACAAATGGACCTCCTTCCCCTTGACCTCCTCTCCCTGAATATGTATGTGTCAATAGTCAATGTACTGCAAGACATCACAATAAGAATGTTTATTTTCTGTTTTTTATGCATTCCCTGAGGTTATTAGTTGCATATTTAGGTAACCCTGCAAGTGAGCAATGAAAGAAACGCTCGGTCCTTTTGTCAGGTAATTTATTTTAAGTCTGCAACTTCAATATTTAACATACCAAGCAAGAACAGCTCATAAATTCTTAAAAAATGAGACCCATTCGTGCCAGCCACCCAATAATTACTGCACTGATGCAAAGGTTACAAAGAAAAGAGAAATGTATGATTCAGATCACAGGTCAAACTATTGTTACAGGACAAAAGGAGAAGAATCAAATCAATGCCTTAAATACAGCTGCTTTATCGGGAAGTGCCCACAAACAATAGTTGGCAGTTTCCTTCATGACCACGCATTAGGGCTGCACATCTTCCCTGCTCCTCCACTTGTGATCTAAATTGAAGGTGCAATTACTTGTGCTCTGACTGCAGCCAAGTTGATTTGCAGGCTCCATCAGGTAATTAGGCACATGAATGGAAGAAGTCATCAGTACAACTAATTGCGGCTCAAATGTAGAAGGCAGCTTCTGAAAAACCCTCTCAGATAGGAACCCATAGACACAAGGAAAAGCAAGTGGAAATTCACAGGACTCAAACAGCACAAGCAACCGTGGGCGGCTATACCTTCCCAATGATTCCCTCCTCTGTGACAGGGCTTCCAAAAGACTCGTTCTGAGAAAAATAAATTATAATAAGGCCACGCGCATCTCAGAGGAGAGCATCTTCATGACCTACATCTATCCTGATAGCTGTACCTGATCAGCTAACTAAATTCAGGGCAGATCTAGATATTGCCAGATGGCACTGACACATAAATGTATATTTAAAGAAACAATGATCACATTTTCAATTATATACCTGATTTTCAATCATACATCTTTTATGGGTCACTGTCTTCTGAGATTACAACAGTCATTTTTATACCTAGTTTAGACTGATAATCATAGGATGGGAAAAACTTCATTAAGCACAGTAAACAGTGGCATATTCTAAAAGACACTGAAAAATGTTTTGTTTATCCTAACTCAAGCAGAAACGCAGGCACCAGCAGCAGCCAAAACACTAGTTACGCTTTCTTCCCCCTCAGTTTATTTTGGCTTCTACCAAAATTACCCTGCAAAAACTGCCAAAACTGAGGTATTTTATCCATTATAAGGGGTTCTGATCCTGACTGCAATTTAATATACTAGGTAATATAGATGATACAAGGTCAAAGGAAAATAAAATATTACTCAGAATGGGTATATTTTCCATTACAGAAACATCATGATTATCTGCACCTGAAGAGCTGCCTAAAATGTGACTATGTAGTGCATTTCCACTTTTTTTTTTCTTTCCTAACTTACAAGACTTCTATCTCAGTTATCAGCTCTCCATCTGTGTCTATATTCAAACTAGTATTATGTGTTTGTTATTCTAAAACAATGGAAAATTCTGTGGAAAAAAAATCCCAAACTTAGAAGGCAAAACACATAAATTGAGAAATTAAAAATTTGCCAGGACCAGCAAATCTAGGTTGCTCAAGCTTCATGAAAGTATAGCATTTTGCAAAATTATATTAACGTAATTAGAAAATCTTAGTCACCTTAGAACAAGAAATATAATTATACAAATATCTTAATACCAAGTTTTCAGTAGACTGAGAACAGTAACATCCTCATAGTGTATTTCAGAATACTGTAAGGTTTTTATCTGAACATTGAGTGCTTGCCCATTTCAGAAGAATAAAACCGATGGAATAAATTACTCAGGCAGTATTTTAAGTCTTTTTTTTTTCTTTTTTTTTTCTTCTTTTTTTTGACTTATTTCTTAGAGTCCTCAGAAGGTTTTCATTTTGTCATTGTGCCACAGAACAGAAGAAATCATCTAGCTGAAGGACTGAGGAAATTCACAACCCTGGTCTATTCAGTCATTCTCAAATGAGACATTAAAAATGACCACCGGAGGTGCAATTAAATCCTTAATAATTCTTGGATTGATACCATCTGGCTTGCTGCTTTACAATACATTAAACAAATTCAGTCTTCAAGCATATCTATGCAAACCTTTCGAACTTTGCCACTACTGTTTTAAGCTTCTTTTCAAATTACTAAAATCGCATTAATATTCAATTCATTTGGAAAATCATTTTCCTTATTCTGTTTGGTAAAACTGGAAGTACAAGCAGAGAACAGCTGCTGTAGCAGGTGATTATAGTTTCATTCCCCTTCCCATTTAGCCCATTATTCTACACTTCCTCTTGTTTTTGCTACCTCCTCTCCCTCTCATCTTTACCTTTCCACATTTTACAGATACCATATAACTCTATCTTTTCCCTTCCACAATTTTCATTTTGGCTACATTACAGTTTTAGTACCTAGAAGTATAAGTAGCCCTGTTATCTACAGTTACCATTAAGCACATGAAAGGTAAAGTCAAATCACTCTGCCTTATCAAAAGTTCATGGTCATGAGAATAACTTCTAACATTTTGAAATGCATGTAAGCACATAGGGCTTTCTTTGAAAAGTAGAATATTAAGTAAGTTTTAAGTAAAAGTTGTATTTATGAGCAGTGTTGTGTTGTGAAGCTTATTCATGGTCAAATATATATTTTATTCAAAAAATCTTTAAAAGCAATATCTCAGCATCACTGTAATGATCTTCAGAGTTACAACGCCTATGAGTCTGGCTGGAGTGTACCAACTACTCCAGCAGAGTCAGGGCTGTATTTGATTTCTGTGGTCCCTGTGAATGTTGGCAGACACGCAAAGGAACCTGGAGGTGAACTCACCAGCGATGCACCTGCTACAAACACTGCATGAACTCATCAGGGCTCTTACACTGCCTTCAGTAGCTCCTGTATTTCTACACAATGCAAAGACAATTTACATTCTCTCCAAACTCACAGTAATCTCCAGGATTTAGTATTGCAATATTTATTAGCTCACATCAAAAAGGATTTGTCAAAAATAAGCAGCACTGTCAATCAAATAAAATCCACACAATTCTTTGCTATTGTAGAACAGACGTATTTTCTGACAATTCTTCCTTTTGAGCTTACATTGTATCTTTGAAGGAAGGTAGCACATTGCATGTCTTTGCAACACTTACAAGGAAATACTACATTATCCTAAAACTTTGTGCATACACAATGAACACCTACATAACTAACATACAGTACAACAGACCTGGAAGGACAAGGATACTCTTATGTCTTCCCATAGCAATAACCAAAACTTCAGAATGTTAGCAATGAAAATGAGGCGCTTAAAAAAAAAAAGTAAATAGATAGTGGATCAGCTTTGAGCAGATGCCATAGGTACAAAGCAAAGGTATAAATCATACCTGAAAACAAGTCATTAATTTTTGAAATGAAGTGAATTTTGAATATCAGGCTTGGGTGTGGATTCTGCTCTAACCCACCAATGTAACCTAAGAATTTATAAATCTGAGTTTCATTTTTGAGAGGTAGATGGAAGGAAAAATTATACTATCATGCCAGTTATGAGTTAGAGTGAGAAAAAGTATGCCTTTCTGTAAATGAGGATTTAAAATTTGAGGTTTAAGAATTCTAAAAAATTCTGCACAAAACACAAGAGCTTCATAGAAACTTCAGAGGGGCTTGATTTTATAATCATAAGAGAGGAAGTAAAACAATTTATGTTAATAAGCAATCAGCTTTTTAATGTGAATTTCTAATTCTGAATGTGTAGTCTGCATTAGGAGTGTACATACTTTGTCAGGGCTCACTCATTATGAATAGATCATGCAGAGGCATGGATGGACCTCAGACCTAATCTAAAGCCCACGTCAGTCTCCCAGGGTGAGGTTTTTAATAGCACCTAAATTAAATTTCTTTATTTCAATAGAGATTACTTACTTTACCTTAGCACAAACAGTTTCCCTTAAGTCCTAATCAAGTTAAACTACTTTGAAAAGCACCACATTTTAATTTCCCTGTACTTTAGTATTTACACGTAGCAGCATGCAAACCTACCCTATACCACCTGGACATTCTCCCTTCAAAACTGAAAGAAAAAAAAAAAGGCATAAAAGCAGTTGTACCAGTTGAAAATTGTTTTTGAGCTAATGCACTAATTTCTTTTTTTATTATCCCAGTGTGTAATCAGAGGAAATCTGTCTACCTGGCCAGGATCATTCCCTATTTACAAAGCTTAGCTGAGACATTAAAGAGGATCAGCCATTCTGCGTATCTGGGAATCAGTAATTAAATCACAGTCCAGACAACTTAACTGATGCAAGGACAGACACAGCAATGGGAGGCAGCCTCTCAACCGGGAAGCCCATGGGCCCCAAAACAGCCAGCAAGAGCTGCATGTCTAAGTAATAAAGAAATGCTGATTCAACCTGAAAATTGGCTTATGTGAAGAATTGGAACCTACCTCAGGGCTGGAAAGTGCTTTCCCACAGTGGAAAAGTTGTACAAATATGTAATTTCATCAATCAGAGGAAATTTATTTTGATATTTAATTAATCAGATTTAATGGACAAATAAATACCTTTTGTATGTCAAATATAAATAAGTCCATAAATTCTCAGAACAAAAACCACCTTAAAACTGGGTGTGAAAGCATTGAAACAAAATGTGTTTAGCAAGGATGTAATTTTTCTAGAAGTCCAGAGCTTTAACACATACAGCAGGTTTTTTTAGTAAACGTTTTTCCAAGACAAAATCAATTTTAGAGCCTTTGTCTTCAGAATGATGCTTCAAGTCCCCACACATGAATTTCTGGCTTACAGGCATCCTGGTTTTAGGTATGATAATTTTCTTTTAGCAGAGTGGTTGGAGGCACTCTGAGCATACTCAGCCAGGAATTCTCTAACTTCAGAAAGGAAGAAGTACCAGAGTTGTTTCCATCAATTCATGTACTCTAGCAAGGTCATTTTGAGGACAAAACCTAATTATCATTTTGACATAGTTTTACCTTCAAAACCAAACATGAAAGTGATAGTATAATATGCCTCGCTTCCCTTGCCTGTTTTTTTCTATTTTAATTTTCTAATTTTAATGAACAAAGGCATTCCAGAAGCAGATCCATTACACATAAAAATAGACTTTGGTCTTCAAATATGACCTTTTAATTAAAATATTACAGATTGTTAAAAAAATTATTCCAAAGGTTTAGAAAACTGAAAATACTGTTCTCTTAAAACACTATAGAAGGGAGAAGCAGCGGTTAAAGTTACAGACAATTTCACTCAAAACTAACATCATTTGCAAAGTGAGTGGAGGACACAGCGTATCACAATTATACCAATTCATTTGCACTAAGAAGCATAAGTGGTAGACAGCAAAACCTTCAGTTTCCATCAGCACAAACTCACACATGTAGGCAGGCTGCATTCATGAAATGGCTATTCGTGACTTTTGGAGGGAGAAGGGCTGCAGTCAGAAAACAGAGTTGGTGGTGCCATCATTACAACTGGAGCATCATCTCAACCATAGAACTATGGAGCATTCCTCGCACCTAGTTCAGGGGAGGGGTATGAAACACTCCTCAGATTTAAGTGAGGAATCTAAGCTGCTTGAAGGGAAAGGTAGACAGAGGTTCAGATAATGCAGATCAGCCAGGAGGTTGCTAAGGCTCTACACTTTGACTCAAAGTACGAACTGTCTCATAACACAGATCAGTTTGAGGTGCCAGGAAAAGAAGCTTGTTCAGAAGCATCGTATGGTATTATGAATGGAAGCAAGTTTTGGAGAACAATCGATATGACACAAAAAACAAGGGGGGAAAAAAAAGATACATAATAGGTCAATGCCTACCTTGAGAGAAGACCCAACTAGGCTACCATCACAGAATCAGAGAATGATATGGGGTTGGAAGGGACCTCTGGAGATCATCTAGTCATCCAGAGCAGGTTGCACAGGAACATGTCTAGGAGGGTAATTTGTTCACAAGGAAAGCCTCTGAAGAAAGGCTACAATGGCAAGGGGAAGAAGCTTGAGGGCTCATCCCTCACCTGCATCCCTCACCAGCAGAGCTGCTGGCTCCTCCACAAACAGAGGCCGTGCAGTCTTGGACAAAACAAGAGCACATGCCTCTGCACTGATGCTGGACACTCTGCAAATAACAGTTTCCACCTGGAAACTGCAATGTTTCTACACTCCTCCTGAAAGAAAGCACAGGAAAAAAAGAAACAGTGGCAACTACAGACATGTGAGATGAGCTCTGCTCCTTGTAGTCATTGAACTCCCACTATGTGGAGCCAGACAACTGGATGGGAAGGGGGAAAACTGTGTTTTTGTAAGAGAGGGTGAGGCATGCACACACTGTACCTTCTAAATAGTCTTACGGAAAGACAGCATGCCAGCAGCTCACTGTCATGTTCACCCATAAACAGGGCAATTTCCATCATCTCTACAGACTGAGCCTACTTCCAGTCTCAAGCCTCTGTATGCACTAAGCACTCTACCAGGAGGAATGATCCTTCATCTTCCCTAGAAGTTCCTACTGGAGGAAAGTCTCATTTTTCAATTCTGCTTTTGTTGGCAGAGGGGAAAGAGACAATTCATAACTGCAAATACTCTTCTGCAGCTAAGCCACTAAAATTATGTACCTCCCATCTCACACGTGTGCACATCACATCACTGAAGACAGTGTAATAAAACTCAGCCCTCTCAAACCTTTCTCCCACTAAGAAAGCACCTTTTATAAACTTTTAAATTCAGTTTAACAAGAGATATTATTGCTCATCCACTACATGTCCATCATGACATAGCTATCCTGAACAGATATTTTTATTAATATTTTTCTCTATTAGTTCTTATCTAAAAGACACATTTTTTTGGACTGTTGGTGACAGAGATAAGATACTAGGAGAATGGTCACATATTGCTTTCCAAACAATCTGAATTGGCGAGTTTCAGGAAAACTTTCTGGGAGTTCCCCATGACCATGGTTTCTTTCTCCCAAGAGTGTTGCCTTTGCTAGAGTGCATGGTGCTTTTTAAAATTAAATATTTTTTGGTGACTGCATGCTCTCTCTTCAGCCTGCAAAATCCATGACTTTTATTGTTAGGTATAAGGTAACAGTTCACACAGCATTTCAAGTTTTAGTATTTGTTTGGTGCCTCACTCTATTACTCAGAAGAGTTCTGATCTCTGCACTTCAGATGGAAATGTGGATCAGAGCCAGCCTTAAAAGTATGTAAATTTGAACTGCCAGAGAAGAAATGATTAATTAAAAACAGGGAGTTGATTAAAAAAATGTTTGAGGTAATATTAATTTTAAAACTGTCTCAATTAATATTTCACACAAATGCCTACGATTTTATATATTGTCAAACATTAATAAGACTACTTTTGAGAAGACTGTGAAGGGTATGAGTTTTCACAACAGTGTCTTTCATTTTCTGACTGAAGAAAAATGAGCTTTTTTTTTTTTTCTTTTTTTTTTTTCTCGCATTTCAGCATCTGCAAATGTTCCTGTAATTTCCTGGAAATAATTCTCTTCTTTTGCAGGTTACCATAAATCAGTCTGCTATTTCATGGTTAACACCCACTTCTTAACAGCAAATAAAGACAAAAAAAAGACAGAGTTGAAGATTAGAGTTTATTCTACTTCAGATAGCTGTATTTAACAGCGTGCATCCTTACAGGAATATTAACTGGGTTTGGGTTATTTTTTCACAGCTTCTGAAACAACCAAGTAGGCCAGACTCTGATTTTAACTACAGCTCTAGAGCAGTGATACCAAAATCACAGGAGGTGATTCCAGAGTAGATGAAACCCAGACCGAGCCCACTGCTTGCTTAGGTAGAGCACAGTGGTGTGCTACATCTCTCACTAGTTTAAGGTATGGGAGTCACCCAAGTATAAATTTCTAAGACAATGACAAGTTCCCCTTCAGCAGCACACCTCATAAGCCATATCAAGGATTTGAAGACTGAAACCAGCACATTTTAAAGAAAAGGTAGAATAAGCCCTACCGAAGGGATCGTTATAAAAGGCTCCCCTCCTCGACGAGGGCTTTGCTGTTGGTGAGGCATGCCAACTACCTCAGGCAGAGAAGATGGGGATTGAATCTGAAGGTAAGACTCTATATAAATCATCGTTTGAAGCTCTGCCCTTGATGATCCCTCAAAGCTGCTATAGCTTTGGTTAAGTAAGCCCTGAAACCTTCTAGGACTGAAGACCTTTACTTCTGTAAGCTCTTTTCATACAGTACTTGAACAAAGAAAGTTTTTGAAGCAGACAATTCTTTATCGACTTCTCTACACATCCTGAAATGCTCCCTTAAATTTCGTGGATCTCTCAAGAAACATGAACCTCCCTCCTGGATTTTACACAATAGAAAATGCCTTACAATTTCTTTGATCCTTCTGAGAATTGATGCACCCTTGTTTGAACAAACAACTCATTGTGTGGTAAGCATGGATCTGGATTACTTGGTGTCCATCACAGTAATGAGTCGAGCATTACTCAAACAATCTATATTCAAAATGTAGGGTTTTTTTCTAATAGAGTTTGGCTAAACTTCAGGGCTTCATCCAAATCCTTCTGCATCCAAACTTTGCTTACGGCACGAATGGAGCTTGAAACCTGCTTGTTAAATGCTCACTCAATGCTTTCCACACGTCCCAGAAAGCTGACCTATTACTTGCAATGCAACTCACCACATTTTGGTAATTTTAAATTATAATCTAGCTGTTACACAGCATCCTATGAAGTTGCCTTGGTAATCACTTCTGATGGTTTCCATAGCTATTGTTTGAACCACAAAGAACTCTCCTTTACATAAAGAACTGCCTGCAGACATCATGCAGAAAATGTATGCCAACAGTAGTGCCGGCCTGCACACTGTGCATGTTTTCTTATTCTAATCTCTCACTGTGCTTTCACTACCCATTACTTTACTATCTTTCTACTTTTTCCTGTATCTTAATACACATTTGTCACAAATTGTTGCGGGTTTTGTCTGTCAAATATCCCTAAATCTATCTGAAAAAACTGCCCAATGAAGTTATTTTTCCTATGAGCATGTCATATTTGTCCAAACTCTTGAATACACTCTAGTTTCCTACTTAGGCTTCGCCTCTTTTATCAGCTTACTGGTTTTTCCACTGCCCATGCTGTCATTATTTATAAATCATAACAAACATCTGTAGATAGTCACTAATTTCTGCTCACCTGCTAAGGACACTGAAGAGCAAAACAAGTATCGTAGAAGTAAAATACAAATAAAAAAATGTTATGTTCTCTGCTTTACAGCACAAGCAAATGAGCACAACCAATCTGTGCCTATTTCAGAACAGCCTCCACAGCATATTGAGTACAGGAAGCCAAAAATTTTGCTTTACTCCACTGTAGACACACAACACCTCATAAGCAAAGCAAGTGAACTGTTTTCTTCAACTGTATTATTTGTCCATAATTTATGTAATGAGTATTTACCCTTTTCTATATACCATTCTCAGCCTTCCAGCTAACAGAGAATACATGTTTTTCTAGCCCTACATAAAGACCCTTCAACTTTTATCCATGCACCAATGTCTGTACTGGGCATGCTTTTTATGGAAGGTTCTGCTCAGGTTTGAATACTCAGTCAAAATTGTACCTTCAGGTTATGAAGATCATAGCCTCTTAATAAGAAATGCAAGACCAGAAAGGAGGATGGGGGGGGGAGAGGAGAGAGGGAAAAAAAAAAAGAAAAGAAAAAAAAAGAAAACAAAGGAAAAAAAATACAAAGAACAAAAAATCCAATATAATCCTGGATAGATTAAAACAAAACACAGTAAAAATTAAGAGCATCATCAGAGTAGCACCAACTGTGAAGTTAATAAAACTCCTTTTATCATCATGAACAATGAACTGGAAAAAACAGATATAGTTTTTTTCCCCTCCCACTTATGTAATACACTAAATGAATCTAAGCAAGTGCTTAAAAAGCATATTAAATTATTGACCATACAAATCTCTCTAGCCCATAAAAGTCTCGCAGAGAAAGGCTTTGCCCATGCTGTTCAGAGCCCCACCAGAGGTATGTGCGCTGCACAGCACTTGGTCTAGGTCTCTTCTGGGCCCCATGAGGCATCTATGTTGCCTTTAGACATGGTTGTGCAGGACTCTTCTGGTTCAGAATGCCCAAAATAAGACCTGTGTTGCTTTATTAAAAGCTTGTTTTAACAGCACACAGGACCAAGGAGATAAATGGCAAGGCCTGAGGCCCTGTCCCCACGGTGTGTGCCAAGCTTTCCGGAGTTGTACTGGGGAAATACATGGAGGTTGGGGTAGGGATGGAACGAAACTCGATGCAGTCTCATGCATAGTACCCACAATGAGCAGCCTCTGAACAGAACTAAACCCAGAAACACACCCGGGTTTTGTATTTGAAAGAAAGAGTTGTGTCTCTCCAAAGAGAAGCCAGGGATGACCAAACACGAAGGCAGTTTGGGTGTCTGGGAGCCGGAATCTGAGGTTGGGGCAGGGAGTAAAGCATCTTTGCAGTGTACTCCGTGCCCAGATTATTCATGGTGAAAGAACTCATCACACACTATTGAAAGCCTTATGTCATTATTAAGTATCTGTATTTATCTATATAAATATTTATATGTATTTTAAATACCAATATTCATCTATATTTGCAGTTAAATTTAAGTAATCTTGGGGAAAAAATGGAATATATAACTGTAGATATTTAGAACATTTGTTTATAAAAATTACATTGTGGTGACTATGGACAAGCAGAAGCTAAAATTAGAAAATAATGATGGTTTTTTTTCCTAGGAATATAACACAGAATATTACTCACATGTCAAAGATGCAGGTACCATTTCCCAACAAAAATAGCTCATCAAAATAGATTCAATTATATGAAAGTACTGTCGTTCGTTTTTTTTTTTAATCGAGACAACAAAGCAAAGCATTTTATAAGTCCAGCACAATGACAGTATGGGAACTTTATGCTGTCAGCATCTTGGTTTAGAATCAGGACATAAGAACAGTAACAAGTAGCTTTGTTAAGGATTAAACACTGATACAGTGATACAGACAGCAGATACTGAATAAATGACTATGAGCTCATTATGCTTCCACAGAAAACCAGCTAGTCCTGTCTTTGGGATGGATGGTTTTGCTCTGAATTGCATGCTGTAGAGCAAATATCAGAGTTCAACCTATTCCAGAAGAATCTGAAGTCAGGAAAAGTAATCTGAATAGCAGCAATACCAAAAGCTTTTACTGTTATTTAATTACCTGATTAAGAAGACTCTTGCAAGTAAACTCAATGTGATTTCAGTTTCTCAAAAAACAACCTACTAGTAGTCTGCCTTTCTTTAGTCTTAAAGATGATAAAAATCTACTCAAATTCACCAAAGATGCGACACAAACCTACTAATTCATCTATCCTATATTTTTTTTCCTATTTATTTTGTGCAGTGTATCCACCGTGTTGCTTCTCAGCTAAACTAGAGATGTCCCTGGCAGATGCCTAAATAGCTTCTAAAGACAAAACTTGGTAGTAGAAAACAAATAACATCTCTACGACAGAGTACAACATGTGCTTGAGACACTGGACACAGGCTGTTATGATTTTTTAAGGGTGTCATCCTCCCACCTGGCAAGACAGCAGCCCTGGGAAGGTCCCTTCTGATGCTCTGCCTCCTCTCCACCTGAATCAGGGAAGCACAGGGTGCATTCAGCACTTTAACTTGCTCATTATTGCTTCCACCTTTGCTGCATTCCTCAGCGAGGCACCTGAGCGGCAGTTTGTCCTCCCAGCACCATCCCTAGCAGAATGCTTGGGCACTTGGTGATCCATCAGTTCTTGGCTCTCACATTTAGTTTACTATTGCTTTTTCTCTTTCACAGATGATCTCCCAGTGAAACATCTCCAAAGATGTCTTGCCCGTTCATCGAGCAGCTTTGGCATCATACAGCTGGAAGAATATTCCTTTTCTTTTCTCCACTCTCAAGATCAAAGCTCCCTCTAAGCACATGGGCACACTGGCAGGCTGTTGGACTTCTTATTCTGGGAAAAACTTTCCTTCTCCAGAATCACAGAAGAAAAGACAAATCAAGCCATTCCATCTTTAAAAAGCCAATAGGAAAGAAAAATGTTTTTGTGCAAATGCTCCAATATGAACACATACATGCCCAGTATTATATCCAGCACCGTTCTACCAAAAGGATCTAAAAGTATCTCTTCCTACGGAGAAGTTGTCTGAAAAGCATCTTCAGTTTGTCAAACCAAACTATTCCAATAACCCAAAAGAAGCTGCAGCTACCCCAATCACCTCTGAACCACCATATCTCTTTATATACAACCTGCTGGAACTTAATGCAAAACAGGGCAGAAAAAAAAACTTTGTATATTAATTATGACTTGTAAAAGTCTGAAAACTTGTAAAAATTATTCATAATAGCCATTATTTATGATTATTTATTGGTATTCTTTTGTTTAAACAAAACAGTATTAAGTAAATATTATTGATAAGAACTCGTACAGCACTAATTCCTCAAAACTTCCTGAGATGTTCCATTAAATAAGATACACATCAAACTCACTGCCAATCTGCAGTCAACAAGCCTGCGTTTGCCAGCTTGCAGCAAGGACATTTCTGTCTTTCACCGGCACAGCAAACCCTGTAGAGATTATGTAGGCACTGCTACCAGGTAACAACATGACAAGAAATCTGGAATATTTTTTTTTATTATTATTTCTTTTATAAATTTCATTGCACTATTGGTTCATCTACTGACCCTTAATTTTGCAAAACATTCCTGTGAAATTGATGCTAAAAGTTGAAAATAGTTACGAAAATGATAACTCTGCAGTGGGTTCTGTGACTTCTTTCCTAGAAATCAAGGTAGTAATATTACATACGTGTAGATCTTCCTCCGTCTTTTATTAAAGGAGAAAAGCATCAGTTTCACTAAACCAGTATGCTGCATTATTTTTGCAAATGGTTCCCAGGTAGTGAGGTTCAAACTATATACAGCCTTAAAGCACATGCTGCATAAACCTTGAACAAAATACAACACTGAAATAACATGCTTCAGCCGCTGTGAGCCTACTTCTGCTCTGGTCTCAACAACAAAATTTGGTACCCTGTAAGATGACTATAACACCATTTAAGCTGACACAATGTTCACAATATTCACTGAGTTTGCTGAGATAAAATAAGCACAAGCTTTGCTGGCAGCAGTTGAACAGTAAACGTCTTCCCACTGGCTGATGAAACCGTCAAGAAGAGTGAGCTCTAGTAGGATAAATGAGGTCACTATTTGCAATTCCCTGCCAGCTTGCTGGTTGAAGAAAACACCATTCGTCAGTAAACTTAAAGCAAAACACACTATACCACAAAGCTGTTCATAAGTCATTACTCATCCCTTCCAAAAACAGCAACAAAAGAATTGCTTTTAATTCTGAAACACGTCCTCTACGCCCTTACTATTATAAGCCTGATATTTATTTAACCACTGAATAAAATTTAATAGAACTTCAAGGTAATCAGGATCGACTGAGAAAAAAAGCCCTAAAATAAATGCAATGCAATGGCTGTAGCTCTGCTTCCTAACCAGCCTCTCCAGAGACACGCTACAAACTCTTGGAGGCCCAATATTTATAGGGGGACATTAATTCATATGCAGTGTGTTCTTTGCCTTAATCAGCCTTAATAAATAGGTCTATCCCAGGGCTTTGGGCAATCCTTTGATGCTCAATCTGGCTGCATTGAGGAAAGGCTCCAGGAAATGAATTTAAGACTTTTAAATAGAATACATACAGAGAAGGCAGCTGCGCTGAAGGGTTTAGCGGTGTCACTTATGGAAATGGTGTATTCCAGCCCATGGCTCTTCCGAGTCCCCAGAGACCACAGGCACTGCCATCAAAGCCTTCTACCGACTTGGGGTTTAAGTTCCCTTGCATTACCACAGCAAGAATAGCTGCATGAGGTAATTCACGCCAGGACGTTTGACTAATAACAAAAAAATATCTTTAACTTTATCCATTTCTAATTAGGTTTTGTCAATAAGGAACCCTGGCTGAGCTTCACACAGGTCCCCACTCTTGCTGTATGTGATGTTGGCACTATTTATCCTCAGCAATTCTAATTCCAATTTGAAAAACAGCATCAGCATTGGGAATTAAGGGCACCCCAAAAAAAAATGAACGCAGGAATGATCCCACGGGACATTTGTTCCCTTTAAATAATGCTTATATATAAAAAGATAATGGAAGCATTGCAGAGAGAACCAAGGGTGCTTTGAGAAGCCTTTGGGGAAAAAAAGCCTGCAACTGGTGACAGGGTGCAGAAGCACAACTCTTTCAGAAATGGTAACAAGAAGAGGGCACAGCACTATGAAAATTCCCACAGACTGGGAGCCGAGCTGGGAAGGAAGCAGAGGAATGGATCCATCTTACGGCTTTGAAGCAGACACCTTCAAAGAGACAAGCAGGGACAGAGGCACGCTCCTCACTTCCCGCCTAAGGCCAGGACCAACTGCCTATTTCCAGGAAGAATTAACATCTTTCTCCCTTGGAAAATCCCATGGATAAAATACAGACCTGAGGGCTCCTTGCTGCAGGTCACAGCTCTGCACCACTCCCAACATGGGCACAGCTTCAGAAGGGAGGGATGTTCTGGCAGGGCACGGGATTGACTGTAGAAATGAACTTCATGACTTAGCTCACGCACCTCTGCTACCTGCAAGATAATGCCCTCTTACTATCAACACACAGTTTTTCCAATAAACTAAGCAACATAATTAATTCTTTAATATACAGTAATGATCCTATTCCCTCTGTGGTTTTATGACAAGAACCCAGCATGTGAATACAGATTGCTGTGTTACAGTACTGGGACCTTCAGGCAGCCAGCACCCTGTGGATGCAGCAACACCCTGCCCAAGACTTCTGCAGGCAGGAGAGCTCTCAGGAGTTTCTTGTCTTCTTTTAATAACTGAACAACTAAAATCCAGGAGGCCTTGACAAAAGTAATACACAAGATACAACACAATTACCTCCAACTGCTAACTTGACAGTTTCTTAAAATGCCATTTCCTAGACGGCTGCTCATGCTTCCCAAGGGGACCTGTGCTTAACCAGGGGAGGGTCTGCATTTCTGGGGTCTCTGCACATAATCACAGGCTCCTCTTCAGAGACCCAGCTCCATCCTTGCCACTGGACTTGCGCTCTCACCCCATGGCTTGCTCAAACCTGCACTACTGCTGCAAAATAAAACCAGTGGGTTTTCCCAAGCAGCAGGTCCTGCCGTTCATCCTCTGCACACCAGGAGTTGGTCACTCCCAGGCAGTTTATTACCAGCAGTGCTCAAAACCATCTTCAAATAGAGTGCCCTTCTGCCCTCCTTCTCATTTACTTCTTGATAGAGCATTATATAAGCACGTATAAATGGGCATATATAGGATCTCTGTCTGCCTTCAGCCATTCATGGAAATTTTGAGACATTGCAGGAAAATGCTGTAGTTTTCAGGACCCCTGGGGCTCTCAGTCATGCAGAAGGTGCCACAGCTGCCATGGCTTCATCCCAAAACGAGTTGGACATGCAGAGCATGACACGGGGTCTGTACCAAATCCAAACCACATCCAACAGGCCAGAGCTTCCCATCTGCTTTACAAGACACCTCTCAACTTCCTAATGCAGATGGGAAGAAACACAGACAGGCACCTGACACAGCTGGGCTCCATTAGCAAAGAGCAGCATGCCTAAATGAGAGAAGGAAGCCAGGGACCAAGTATATGAACTGTCCTCTTCACTGGTGAGAGTGAAGACTAACCCTGTCATGCACTGCCAATCATTCCCAAAATATCCTGATTTTCACTGGGATACTATCTGCCTCTTAGGGCTTTTGCCTTTATAAAGATACCTATATATAGCTGAAGGCACACTAGCCAAGCTGTCCTATGTAATTCCTGAGAGCTGGTTATGAGCAAAGGAGCTGCTCCTGGTTACTTTTAAGATAAAACCAAAATCCTAGGGAAACCAAAACCGGTACATGGAGAAGACAATTTTTTTTTTTCCAGTGGCAACCCAAAAATTGCTGAAAAATTGCTTGGGAATTTTTTCTTTCCAAAACATAATATCTGGAGACTTTCACCTTCTTGACACACAAATCCAGATGACAGACAGGTGGGGAGCAGTACATAACTAGGACCTTAGAAAGAGTGGTTGGTGAAATAAGATCAGATTGAGCATAGTTTTGGTCTGAAGCTAAACAACATGCTGTACCAGCCGAGAGTAACCTGCAGGTTCCACAGTTGAGAAAGGTTTCTAAAAGGTTTCTAAAAACACATCTTTTGCAAATATCTTCTATCAGCCTCTCCTTTATTTCACATAACAATAAAAGTGCTGTTGTGGTGAAATGACTTTTGGTTTGACTAGCTGACATTTAGAGTTCTATGTGTGATATTTTTCAAAAAAGTCCCAACAACACTATTATAAAGAGAGACTGTGCATGATTATTACTGCTATTCATTAGCGTATCTTGTACTATGAAAAGTGTGATAAGATCATAAATCTTGAATAGTGATCAAGCATTTATCTGACAGAAATCTTTCTTTTTTTCTTCTTTTGTGGGAAAAACAGAGAGATCACACCCAAAAGATGTGGTGACACTACAGCTGAACAACAATGAAAACCCCACATTACTGGGAAGAAGAAATCCGTCCTTAACTTCTTCCTCCTGTCAACAGTATCTGAGTTACATTCTCTGCCAAGCTTTATCCCATCATGTCCCTGCCCATGGACCTTCATGTAGCAGAGACACTCACCTTTACACTGCCCCTATTTCTTCAAACAAATTCTGACCACATACTTGCACATGGATGGGGGGTAGCCCCCTGCAAGGCTGCTGGGCAGCAGCCTGCCTGTACTGGAGGAACAGGGAAGCGAGGTACAAGAAGTTTTCCAGCATGACACAAAACAGGGAGACAGGATGTGGAAGGAAAGGGGAAATCGAGAGGACTCTGCAATAGAGACTGGTCTCTTTGCTTTTGGTTTCCATTGAAAATACTGTCTGTTTGATCACAGGTCAAAAATAATTCACCCTTGTCACCTCCTTCCTTTAAGGGCTGCAGCACATTTCCTGGGCTGCAACATGAAACCAGAAGCAGCAAAGCAAAACAAAGGCTGCAAAGACCTGAACTGCTTTAGCTGACCACAGAGCACCCTGATGCCAACCAGTGAAGCCATTCAGTGTGAGACCTCAGGGCAAGGAGGTCAGATATCTCCACTGGCGAACGCTATTTTAAACCTCTTTCCTGCCTTGTTGGAGTTCTGCTTTGCCACAGTCTATACAGACCAGTTTCCCCGATTTCAGCCACCCAAGGGTGGACCTGGCTTTTAACCCCAACAGAAATGTCATGGAGAAGAGCTTTCTACAACAAGCTGATGAAAACACCTGGGAAAAAACGCCTGTCCTGTAGCTGATGCTTCAACGAGAACAGCAACGCTTTTATCTTTCCCTTCTAAAGCCACAGGGTTGCTACAACAGTGCTTCCACTCTCTTCGTGTGACAGCGAAAACATTAAACAAGACTGCTAACAGCCTGGGCAATGTTGCATAAGGAAGAGATTATTCCTTTAAATTTCAGGAGGGAAAACATCTCAGTAGTGAAAAATGTAATATTTGTACTACCAAATCTATCTATGGATCTCAAAGCATATTCTGAGACTTGGCATAAGCCTCGGAGATGTCAGCAGGCTGGACATTCCCTGCTCTCAAAAGGGCAAAATGCTCTCATGAAAAAGACCAATAAACAACTCAAAGCATTTTTACTCAACACTAAGAGCTTTTGTTACACAGAAAAGTGAATTTTTATGCTGATCCAAACATATACTTCTCTGAACAGCTTGCTGGTTGTTTTATTCTTTATTGAAAATACACAAAATACACAAAAATTTGAAAATTTACAGTTGGAAGGGACCTTAAAGATCATTGAGTTCCAGCCCCCCTTCTCTTGTTCACAATTATAGAACATTAATCTTTTTCAATCTCCTATATATAAGATTTATGTTTTGTGACACCAGAATACACTGACACAATGCTACATTCTTCTCTTGGGAACCGGCAGCTTGAGCCGACTCTGAAATCATGACATAACTCTAATAAATCCCCAGAATCATGCCAACACTGTTTGGGTATAAATGAGTCCTGAAGTAGATCCTATGATTTTTAGTCAGCAGTCTTGCACTGTCACAGCAGTGGTTCAAAGGTACTGCACACCAATCTCCCCCTCTTCTCTAGCTGGGACTGTCTTGCCTAGTTCTTCCTTGAAGCGGTTTCTTCTGCCTGCTCTCTAATTCAAAAGGAAATGCAGGGAAGCATCTCAAGAAAATCCAGCTCAGATATTACTGGGTTTCACACATAGGAAATGGTTTTGAAAGTTGACTCTGAGAATGTAATTTTATTAGCAATGAACAAACAAACAAAAAAATGCATTTTGGATTTTGTTTATTTCAGATTTAACCTGCTATACTGGGATCTGAAATCATTTCATCACGCTAAGATCCAGATTCATTTCACCCTCATTGTAGACATCTAATTTAAGAGCAAAGTTACCTCTCTATAATTACCAGCAATAGACTGATGACCCAAATTGTTCTGCTGAAATACCTAAAATTTGTCTCATCCTCCCTGCTGATTTAAGAACTTCATCTAAAGGCTTAAAGTCAGGTAAGAAGACTTTCAAATTAAAAAGAAATTAAAATAAACCCCAAAGAAAAAAAAACCAACCCAGAAACCTAGGAGATTAGGTCTGCTCTAAAAATACAAAAGCCAGATGGCTACTTAAGGTCCACAAAATATTTAATACCTATGCATTAAAATATGTTTAAAAACTGAGTTTGTCTTTCAGTTTAATGAAGCAGATGGGCAGAGCATGTGCTGTTTTCTGTGCACAAGAGCCCAATCAAAGCAAAACAACATCCTTCCTGATGTCCGCATGTTGGTAAACTCAAGGGATTAATAACAGTGAAGTCAGAGTGGTACTGTTTTGCTTCAGAGGAATTTGTAAATGAAGATTAATTTTAACAACTTGATGCTCAGCTGATAAATAGCACTAGAAATACGTAAAGTACATGTTTCAAAGTTGTATTTTCAAGCAATTTGAAAGAGGTTTTGTCACAGTGGCGTGAAAATTCGTTACTGTCTACTGGCTTGTAATTGCTTCTGCCTTAAAGTGTTTTTTGGGAGCCCAAGTACTCCAGGCTGGATGTTGCGAGAGTCTGGCGTTTCTGAATGTTGATCGGTCACGTTCCAGTCCAGAGAAATGAGTTTGCAAAAATCAGTCTGTGACTTTCTTCTCATGTCTGCCAGTGGTCAGGAGGTGTGAGACCACACTCAAGCAACTTGCAACTCCAAATGTTAACAAATCATCCCATTCGCACACAGGAACAGGCAGGGCGAGGTCGCTGTGCCAGCAATATGCTGGTGACAGGTAGCGTGTTGACACCACCAGAGCATCCCTGACTGCACGCTTCACCAAATGATACCGAAATTATCAGGCATTGACGTTGCAGGATCTCTGACACAATTGTGTTGTGCTCCCCTGGTTGCTGCTGCCACGCGTCCATCTCCTTCCCTAGCCTCTTCCACTATGATGGTTCGAGACACACATGCTCCAAAGGACAGCAGGACCAGTTGGTGCTGGTACGAACCAAATCCGTGGGACGTGAGACACCTTCTGTGTGTGCTGCTCTGCACCGCGCTGCACAGTGTGAGGCCCACCCACATCGCAACCCTCTCCCAACACTTAAACAATCAACACCTTGTCTGACATCTGCAATTACAATAATATAAAAATATCACAAAGTGTTTCAACGTCTTTTTTTGATGTCACAGTTGTATCATGCCCCACTCTTGCATGGTACTATAGGAGCCCTACAGCAGGGCAGCAAGAGGTAGATTACATTCAGATAGCTGGTGGGTTTATTACGTAAGATTTCTGAACAGGGAAATGGGATTTGGAGCTTTAGCTTAATGTTCAGGGATTGGATGACTGGATTAAAGCTCTTTACTCACTGTTCTGTTACTCCTCTCATGATCAGTTTATACTGCAGAGAAGAGATGTTGCTTAGAGGAAAGGGTTATTTGCTCTAAGCTCTAATGGTTAGAGTCAAGGGTTAGCATGGATCACTTCCAGCTTTACCAGCTCAATATCACTAAATCATAGAATGGTTAGAGTTGGAAGGGACCTTAAAGATCATTGAGTTCCAGCCCCCCTTCTATGGGGGGGGACATCTCCCAGGTTGCTCAAAGCCCCGTCCCAACTGGCCTTGAACACCTCCAGGGACGGGGCATCCACAGCCTCTCTGGGCAACCTGTTCCAGTGCCTCACCACGCTCACAGGAAAGAATTTCTTCCTAATACCTGATCTAAATCTTCTTCTTTCAGTTTAAAGTTGTTACCTCTCATCCTACCACCACACTCCCCCATAAAGGGTCCCTCACCATCTTTCCCATAGACCTGTCCTTTAAGTACTGGAAGGTGGCTATAAGGTCTCCCCAGAGCCTTCTCCAGGTTGAAGAACCCAAACGCTCTCAAGCCTGTCCTCATAGGAGAGCTGCTCCAACCCTCAGATCACCTTCATGGCCCTCCTCTGGACCAGATCCAACAGGTCCATGTCTTCCCTTTGCTGAGGATTCCAAAGGTGGGTGCAGTACTCCAGGTGGCACCTCATAAGCTGGCCACACTTCTTTTGATGCAGCCCAGGATGCGGTTGGCTTTCTGGGCTGCCACCACGCACTGTCAGCTCATGTTGAGCTTCTCATCCATCAACACCCCAAATCCTTCTCAGGGCTGTTCTCAATCCATTCTACTCTCACCCTGTATTTGTATTTGGGATTGCCATGTCCCAGGTGCAGGACATTGCATTCGGCCTTGAGCTCCATGAGGTTTGCAGGGGCTCACCTCTCACTCCTGTCCAGGTCACTCTGCATGGCATCCCTTCCCTCCAGCATGTTGACTGCTCCACACAGCTTGGTGTTCTTAGCAAACTTGCTGAGAATGCACCCAATTCCACTGTTCATGTCACCAACAGAGATGTTTAACAGCACCAGTCCCAGTACCAACCCCTAAGGAATACCACCCATCACTGGTCACCATTTGCACACAGAGCCACTGACCTCAACTCTGAGTGCCATTATCCAGCCAATTCCTTATCCATTGAGTAGTCCATCTGTGAAATCCATGTCTCTCCAATTTAGAAATAAGGATGTTGGGTAGGACAGAGTCAAAGGCTTTGCACAAGTAAAAATAGATTATGTTGGTGTTTTTTTCCCCTTATCCACCAATGCTGTAATGCCATCACAGAAGGAGCAGGTCCCATGGACTTGTGCACTTTCAAGTTCTTTAGATGGTCTTGACCCTGATCTTCTCCTATATCTTGTAAGAATGGAGTAACTCCTGTAAGGCTCACTTCTTCAAAGCTACAGCACAGTGAATCAGGATAGTTATTTTCTGAGCAGCAGGGCTACTTGTAGCTTCATTAATTTCTAAGAAAAATATCAATAAAATCTCCAACTGAATTTACACAGCAAATATCCCAAGATGAAGACTTAAGTAAATCTCAACAATAACAGCTACATGTTTATGAGCACTTCTGGTCGGAAGCCCTATATTTTGGGAATAATAACAACATTTTCCATTTTCAAAGCACCTATCATTGTAGCATTTCAAACTGCTTCACAAACGTTAACTACCCAAAATGTACACTGTCCTGGGAAGCAGGTATCATTACAGCCAATTACAGCTTGGTTTAGCATCACAAATGATTTGGCGCCTGTAAACTTTCAAATTCAACTGCAAGTGGTAGGACATGAGGGTGCTTTGAAAGAACAAGAATAATAATCAGGAAGGGCAAGAAAGGCAATAGCTTTTATACATGTTAGGTATCATAAATCCAGGCACAAAAAGGCTAGTCCTGGTCAGTGGCAAAACAATAAAACTCAGGATATACCACACAATTTCTTCCAGAAATTATGTTTAGACTCTTTGAAAGGACTGAAAAGGGGCACACACCCAAAAAGGAGGAGAGAAAGTCAGGGCTACACCTGTGAAATGGGACGAATCAACTCACAATCCTTTTCAGAAGCAATAGCTAACTTATCATCCAATTACTATTTCCAGAGGCAGCCTCTAGCTTCAGCAGTTTACACGCAGGCACCTGATGCCCAAAGTTCTAGGGCCCTACAGCAAAGCAGGACCACAAAAACTCAACACCCAGCATGGCCCGAACAGCAAGAACTTATCCCAGGGTTCAGGATCCCAGTGATGGGTAGAGATTGTACTCTCCAAATTATAAAAATTATTTGTTATAAGTATATACAAATAATTATAACACAGATTGCATTACCACTATATGGTATGCTAAATAAATTCATTTAAATTAATTCCTTACATGCATAAAAATATTAACATCACCAAAAGTCCTTGAGCAGGAAAGGTCACCATTAAAAAGATCCTAACATTCTAGTTAAAGGTTTCCCACTAAACCATATTGATACCGTGCAGCCACTTATTATCCCAATATACAAACTTACTGCCTTTTTCCAATTTGATGGGATTGTTTGCCAGTGTTCTGTTTACGTAGTGATTTTTTTAAATCTAATCAGTTCAAGAAACTGAAATACTCTTCCCTCCGTACCCTCCCTCTATAATGAAAGACACTTGTCCCCATTGCAGAGACAGCCCATGCAGGCTGCTGGTAGGTTTGTCAGACCATAGAAATTCACCACCCTTTTTGAAAAACCGAAATAGAGAAATGAGAATGGGGCTAACAGTATTATCCTTCATCCGCTTGATACTTATCCTATCTATTTAGATTTCAGAAAAATGCTTTTGTTTCCCTTGATGTTCAAACAGCAATCCAATCTTGGATCTTGATTGAAGCCTTGTCACAATACAAATAAAACTTTCAGAAACACCGATCAACCATCTGCTCTCTCAGAATTAAACTGGAACTGTTGAAGTACAAAACCAGAGAAATAAAGTCTTTGGTGCCACGTTGCTGAAGAACAGAGCCCTCAAAAAAGCAGCAGTTGCTTTGAAAAGAAATAACGAAAGGTCCTACAACCTTGTACAAAAATCTTTCATTGCTCGCTAAAAAAAATATGGGATATTTCCACAACTTTGACAGATTCAGAGCCATAAGCCTCTGTACCAAAAGCCCTGGTAAAAAGATCCATAAAGGAACAGGCTTTTCTTGGTGCAAAAAACTCACCCTCACCCAGATTAACCTCCTGGCAGCCTCCAAATCCTGTTTTTACTTAGAAGTTTTATACACCAGGTGAACTTCTGGAGAGTCTTAAATTTCATGCTTCATCAACATCAGAGAATGCTGCATCCTGAATGCATTGCCTTTGGGCAATATCTTAAAAGCCGACTAACTTCTGATTTTTCCCAAGTGAACAAAAAAAAAAAAAAACCACAAAAAAAAACAACAGAACACACCTTCTGCAAGGTAGGACTAAACCATTCAAAAGGCAGAATCTTTTCCCATGCAGAAAAAACTTTTAATATCACCTGAAAGTTTCCATCCCAGTGGAACAAAAAATGTGAAACCTTTGCTGTTTAAGAAACAGTTATTCCTGTGTTTTCTACAGGCCTGGTGGACACTGAAGAAGAGTTCCTCAGGACACTTCACAGAGCTCACTAGTTTATTTGATGGGGTTTGCAAGTCCCTCAAATGCACATGAAATTTTAAGGATTTGCACTCTGCACGCATCTCTCTTCCAACAATTAGGGTTCTTACTACTAGCCTGAAATGATACATCACATATTTTAAGCTTTGCACAGACATTCGTGAGTGACATGCTCTGATGACTTTTCCACAGAAATGATTAGGAGATGAACAGCCTGGATGTTGTGAAAGAGACAAACTGTGGAGGAATCACAGAGGGGTGAGCTGTTATAATACATTGTATAGGCTGACGAGTACAGAAATGAAAACACAAGACATGCAGGACAATGTGTGTGTCTCTATATGAAACATACAAAAATGATGGGCAACTGTAAATCGGAATTATCAGTTATTAGAGGAACTGAAACAAGTCTGACATCTCAGGAGAAAACAGTGTTGCAGGGCTTTACAGTGAAACCAAAGGCAACACACCATCTCTGTTGGTGTACTTCAAAATACACCTCCGGATCTTCACCGTGACTAGGGAATACTGTCAGGAGAATATAAAGCCCCAGCATTACTCTGGCAGTCACCTTTACAAAAGCACTCAAGAAAGCAGACTCAGAATAATTAAGGAATACCTGGACAGGTAAGTTATCTCACACAGCATGCAGTGGATATTCTAAATTTGTTTACTGGCTGCTTCTCTGTTGGTTTTCTTTTCTCCTGATAGGAAAGAGGATAAGGAGAGGAAATTGGAACTTGAGAAGTTTCAACAGCAGCACTGATAATCCCACCACAGTCTCCATGTGCACACATGGAGATATATATATATATCCTTATATATATATCATTACATATATACGTGTGTATATACATATATGCAAGGTTTTTTAAACACTGCAGGCATTCAGCAGAAATACAGATATTGTAACAGGACAGAGGGAAGGGAAAAAAAGTTATTAGTGTTGGAGGAACCCCAAATGAATGGAAGATAAAGCTCAAGCTGGCACCAAGGCTATAGAGAGCTCTATGAAGCCATCTGGCTCCCTCTCCACACAGGTTTCTCAGTCCAGCAGAGCCACTTCACGTGATCTTCCAGCAGGAAAGCCAGGCTTGGCTTGCTGTCCTGTTTCAGAAGTTCACAACGCAGTCGATATGATGCCTCTCTCAGCCAGCCCCTGTTTTCTGCCCACTCCTTATCCCAGCCATTCTTTCTTGTCCTCTCTGATCTGACTTCAGAATAATTATGAAATGCCCAAACATGCTGAAAAACTTTCCTCCTCTGCATTTGCTCCACCACAAATTGTTTTCTATTTTATTGTCTAGAACAGGAATTTTAAGAACTTACTTAACCCCCTCCCCAAAGGATTTATGTGTAGTACAGCCTGTAGTCCGACCAATCCCTGTGCTATAACTAAGAATTCAGGTTATTTCTAATTGCACTTCATGTGGAAAGAGGTTGTCATTTAAAGGCTAGTCATTTGATCCCAGATTTAACTTGGTCAGCTACCTAGAACTAAATTATCTCTTTTGGAAAATGAAAATAACTTTCATTTATTGTTTTGATGAACTCTCAGTGCTGTAAAGCAAGTATTATTGAAAAATTTAATTATAACCCACAGAAAGCGCCGGAGTAGAAACCTTATGTCCTTAATGAGACAGTAGAACAGAAAGAAATCTCACAAAAGATATATTAGAAGCTAGCTATGGATATATTGGGCATTAAAAGTATTCAAGGCCAGGCTGGATGGGGCTTTGAGCCACCTGGTCTAGTGGGAGGTGTCCCTGCCCATGGCAGGGGGGTTGGAACTTGATGATCTTTAAGGTTCCTTCCAGCCCAAACCATTCTATGATTCTATGCTCTAAAACCACCTGCCAAGCACACCCCAAGAACAGACATAGGTAATTCAGGAGGTGGTTATTTCTGCCATAATAATAGCAACAGACTTGGCTAACTCAAGGTAAGGGCACGTGGTCTCTACCAGATGAAGGCATTTCTGATCTCCAGGAAACACAGCACCAAGCAGTCCTGGGCAGACTCATTGGAAGGTGAGATCTCTCCTTCTTTGGATGGAGGACAAACCTTCATCCCTCAGTTATACTAGAAGGTGCACCTACTGGATATCAAAAAGATCCTACCTGGGAAATCCAGAGAGTCACAAAACTTTCTGTAAACAAGCATTTACAGAAACTTTCTGAAAATAAACATTTTCACTCGATGTGATGATTTTAATGACTATTTTCATTTTCACATGATCACACATGCCCTGTATCCTTAGAAGGATGAAAGGAAATGCTTTTGTGTAGAAACCTAGGGAACGATTTTCATCCAATATGAAAACACACCAGTCCTCAGTGAGTTAGTACATCTCTTGGAGTGCACGCAAGTGTGTACGTCATCCACACAGGCACCTGAAACAGCAAGGTCTGATTTGCTGTTAAATTTCAGACACAACCATTCACCGATTCCTGAACAGTAAGTACCTGCATTCAAAGGATGAGGTTACTCAATTCAGAGGAGGTAGCCGAGTAAAATTTTTAAAGAGCTGAAGGAGTTCATGCATTAAAACTCTAAATGACTGGGAAAAAAAGAAGTCAAAAAAAATAAAAAATAAAAAAGAAAGCACAAATGAGTTACTGTAGCCCAGAACTCAGCAGAAATTGATGAAAAGATAATTTATGTAACGTACGTGTTTCACATTCCTACTGTTCTGCACCATGCTGTAAAACCTGCTGCTATTACATGCTATACTGGCATGTCTATTACTTTCCAACAAGAAAATCATTACTTTGGCCTGCCTCTTGATCTTGTTGAGTTTTGTATAGCTCACCTGGCCATTTCAAAAACACAAGCTGAAAATTTGTCTATAAATCAGATATTTGACAGAAAAAGAAGTACTCTGCACTATTTAGGAAAGCCAGGGCTGTACTGCATCAAATTCTACTGCCCACTTTTTGACTGCGCCACCACTTAGAAAAAATTGCACTGATAGAATGGTTCAATATTCGATATAATAAAGTAGGCTCAGCAGTGCTCCTCCAGTCACAAAAGAGACATTACCGTCTGTCATTTGTGAATAAACTTCCTTTTGTCATGATTTAATCAACCTTCATTTTTAATCCGCATACATAAAACATTAAATGCTAGAAACTTTAATTACTTTGAAAAACACTTGCTGAATAATTTAATCTCAAAGAACAGTTGTTTTCTCCATACCAAAAACCTCAAGAAAGTCCTTAAGGGCAAAATCCTCCCAGTAATCTATCAGCTAAATCTGAGAGCCTTCGTAGAAACAGTTAACGTGTTTTCGATGACTAAACACTACTTCTACAAATACTTTTAAATACAGGATACATCTACTATCATGTGCAATGTCAGGAGGGGAGACACAATATGACAAGACAACATCTTAGATTTGGCCCAGTCTCAAAGTCCCAGTATACCAGATGTAAAACAAGACTTTTCTTGCTGGGAGGAAAATACCTCCCTGAGCTGTAGAATAATTGATACATCAAACAGATGAAGTTACTCCAGTTGATCCAGGTGGACATCATTCATCTGCACAGCCATACTGGTACTTGCTAAAGCCATGGCACAAGTGCTAACATATTTCTGGGCATACTTTAACTGGCTCAACATCATACATATTCACAAGGAAGACACACACTAAGTCTCTTTCACTGTAATAGTCCACACAACCAAATGCAGAAAAGAGAGAGGTGTTTCCATCAAAATCTGTACGCGAAGTGAGATGCAGTATAATTGAAATTCTTGAGCTGTCAGGGAGAAAAAAAAGAAGGAAAAAGAAAAAAGGAAGTTTGCATAGTACTGACAGCCAGATCAGTGTCCTAGAGCCAGAGTTAACACCAGGTCATGGATGAATACTGGCCACAGACAGCAGAAGTGCAGACTTGTAAATCCTTTTCATAAGTCACAGCTACAGCTTTCAGACCAAAGAGTAAATACATATTAAGTTTTGTCAAGTGCTCCATGGAAACTTTCCTAGCAGTAGGATTTCATTTTTCAGACTGTAGATCTTCAGGAAAAGTTCTCTCTAGCTCATATATAAGAAAATCTATTATTCTTTTGCTAATACAACAAAGATTTGCAACAGCTTATATAAAGGGAAGAAGGAACTTTCCACCATTGTCAAGCAGCAGAAGGTGGGGAGGGGAAAGACGATTGGTAAAAAAAGGTTGGTTTTTTCCTTCCTAGTTCATTTATATCAACTATCAACAATGGTAAGACCACAAGTAATTCACTGATTCACCAAGACATCAAAAGAAATCCCCATCATTTCCCCTCCTGTCGACTCCAACCCATGATGTTTCACTATGATACCTCTGTCCAAGGGCCAAGAATTTTTGCTTGGACATTTTTCTGGAAAACATTTTTAGTTCAAATACATCAAAAGGTGGAGAGTTCAAAGCTTACCAGCATTTCTATCCCTCGTTTCACTTCCCTTTTCCTGTTTATTTACCAATTGGTTCTTGTTATGATTTCTGCAAGATGGGGCACCTGAACATAACACAGACTGGCACCTGTCAGGTTCTTCTCACCACATAACTATTTCTTTCCTCAGCTGATCAAAATCAGAGATTTCAGTCCCATCCATTCCTCCTGTGTACATACCTTGTTTCCATCAAGCTCAGCCCTGCAAACATTTTAGACGGCGGATGTGCTGGAGCCTCTGCTTTTTTTAGCAGAAATCCACTACAGTAAAACAGACAACAGCATTCCCCTCATTAAGGGAAATTATTTCCATATAAATGTGACTATGGCTCATTATTCTATACTATGCTTGAGCACACTGTTCAAGTGCAACACAGACAGACAGACACACAAATAAAGCGAGTTCGATCAAGGACTTTGCAAGTTGTGAACAATTTGGCATGATGCTCTCTTATCCCTATTACCAGTGCAAATCCCTACAATGATGGAAAGACTCAAACTGATAGGAAAGCAACACTTAATACCGGGTCCTTGGTGGCTACAGATTACTGAAAAATAGGTGAGTAGTTAAGACTCCCTCCTGCCCAGCTGAGTCACACAGGATCATGCTGACAGCCAAAACAGATCAGAAATGTACAGACCTTATCTGCTGGAGGTAGACAAACAAGGAATACTAATTCTACCCAAAGCCATGGAATTGTTCACATCAAATGCTGTCTTAAAGTTGGTCCAATTAGCTACTTCATAGCCAACCCTTGAAACATATCCTGGATCATACCCAACACAGAATCATAGAATGATTTAGGCTGGAAGGGACCTTAGAGATCATCAGGTTCCAACCCCCCTGCCATAGGCAGGGATACCTCCCACCACACTAGGTTGCTCAAAGCCCATCCAGCCTGGCCTTGAACATTGAAAAAAGGACTCCTATTATTTACAATTTAAGAGTATTTTCCTAGAATAATGGATGGAGAACGGGTAGTAGAAGAAAATCAGATTAATATTCCTTCCCATCAGTATATTAATACAGTCTTTTTTCAAGACTTCACAAATTTCCTCCATGCACAGACGCAATTTGAACTGAAATAGATGGAAAATCCTGCACACGGTGTTTCTGGATCAGCCTGCATTGATGGTCTCAAGGGTGGCTATTGACAAACTCTGCCATAATTTCTCAGCAGGAGTGGCAAATGCTGTACCACAGCCACCCATGGAGCTGCTCCGGTGACATGGCAAATGCAGCCTTGTGGAAGTGTGACACTTTGGTAGTAGTAACTGTGCCTTAAGTAACAACACTGCAATCACTATGTTTAATATTGTCTCAAGTTCCTGGTAGGGCAGAAATCCAGAGCCTTAGCCAACTTACCAGTAATGTTACCTCCCTGCAACTCACCTAGATTGTGAGCATACTCCTAAGTCTAAATAGTTGTATTCTCACATACACCAACAAATATCAGTCAGTTCAGACTCATTCTAACTGCTCTTAACAACAGACCTACTCCCCATCTGTGAGACACCTTCTCTATTTTATTGCTCGATAACACTTTTAAAAGGCAATCAAGTTTTCCCAAGTGTTAACTAATCTTTAAAGCACTAGATGTCTTCTTGTCCATCACAGGCAACTCCGACATTTCAAATTCCCAGAATACCACCACACCTCAAACACTTCTGAAACTGCAGCCTTCAAGGACCTACCTAAGTCACACAGAAATTCTGCAACCAGCGAAGAAGAGAATAAGGGCTTTTCTGATTTCCTAATCTCCATTCTCTTTCGAGTTAGTGGTACTCTTTCAGATACATACACCTATATAGCACTATGCAAAAAGTCTCAGTTACAGAAGATCTTAAGACCTATAACTCTCCAGCAAGACTCATACTCATTTTGTTCCCTTGTGTCTATTCCCTCTCTCACACTCAGAATCTGAGTGGTCCTCACAGGCATCTCCCTAGTGAAACTGAGACCTCTCCACCACTTGCAACCCATTCATTTTTGGAGATGCATATCCATTTTAACAGAGGAAGCAACAAGCTTGTTTGAAAAATGGCAAACAAATACCTCCAAACATGTAAGAAAAAAACCCAGCGTTGTGAGAAAAAAGAAAAAAAAGAAAAAAAAAAGAAAAAAAAAAAAAAAAAAAAATCTTATAAGCAGTTTCATCAGGCTTCCAACCAAGTGAAAAACAAGACAAAATTATTCAACAGCTTTTAAATATACACACTTAAGCATCACCACTTGAGCTTGTTAAATCTATGCATGTATTAGCAAGGAGAAGGGAGCAGAACTGGAGAAAGAAACCATTAATGCTAAGGACCTGATGTTCACAACCTCTGTGTTTCTGGGGGTTACATGTACCATCCCTACTCTGATTCTGAGGATCACACACCCATTAGCCGCTGGAGTACCCCAAGTCTGCTCCTGGAGCACAGCAGCTTGATTAATTTGACCCCAAAAGAAACCAGTTCACACTCTGAAACTGCTCTGGGGTGCAAACCAAAGTTCAGTAAGATCAGGATTTGTTTCACTGGTACATTTTTGATCCATACTCAAATGCTACCATGGGTTTACCCACAAGTTATTGCACTGCAATACTGAAATTTACTGCAGACCAAAGGAATGCCAAAGGGCAAGCTTGCATGCGAACACTCAGAGAACATTACTTCAGTGGAAGTATTTCCCTGCCTAGAGATGAACAAACACATTCAGCATCTCCCCCATCACACTGCAGGGGAGATGGAGGAAGGAAGCCTGACAAAAAGAAAAGGAATAGGTAATTAAGAGTAAAGAGAATTAAATCTTTGCAAGTTACAGTAGTTTAAAAGATATTAACAATAGCAGGTAAGGACATTTATTTTCTCTACACTTTCAGTGCTTTACTCTGGCAGAAACTGTTCTTCCTGTTTAGAGGGAAGACAAAAACTCCTTTACCATTTCATCCTGGGAAAGAAGTGCTATTAGGTCCATAACGCTGGCAACTGTGAGACAAACAAGCAAAAAAGCTGGTACTGCATCGCATTGCATTTGCCAAGCTCACATTTTAGAAAGGAATCTTTACCCAGTGAGAAATAAGGAAAGATTTATGAATAATATAACTGACAGTTTCCTAGACACAAATAAAACATTTAATAAAGTATAACCTGAAAGAATCAAAGGATAAAGGGGAAAAGTCTCAAAGCTGGTTTTGAGAGGCACAGTTGTTCTGAGTTGGAAGAGGTTTTTTTGTTGTTAGTGTTCTTGTTTTGGTTGGTTTGCTGGTTTTCAGAATACAAAGCCCAATTTGGATCCCCAGTTAGTCTGGGTACTGTAGCCCTAAGTAAAAATAATGCAAGGAGGTGGCCAGAATGAGAGATGTAAACAGATCTCAGGAAAAGGACATTTTCAGTGAAGAATCTTATGGGTTTTGTTACACACTGAACATATTCCCCTGCTGACACGATATATGGCCCTGCATGTGCTTCTTTCAGAAATTATCTATCTATCCATATGGGTTGTGTGGAGGGAGACAGCTATAACAGATTCTTGGGTTTCATGAATAGGATTTAAATAAGAGTAAAGGGATATGCCCTGAGACATAAGGCCATGCTGTTCATGGAATTAGTCCACTGAAGCCTTTCCTCCTCAAGTTTTTCTTTGTCTTGAATAAGCATGGGGGTTCTCCCCCTCTGCTCTATGCTCATGAGACCCCACCTGGAGTACTGTGTCCAGCTCTAGGTCCTCAACATAGAAAGAACATGGAACAGTTGGAACGGGTCCAGCAGAGGGCCATGAAGATGATCAGAGGGATGGAGCACTACTCCTAGGAAGATAGGTAGAGGGAGCTCTCCGGGCTGTTCAGCCTGGAGAAGAGAAGGCTTCGGGGAGACCTTCTAGCAGCTTTCCAGGATCTGAAGGGAGCTCCAGGAGAGCTGGAGAGGGACTCTTTGTCAGGGAGTGTAGTGATAGGACAAGGGGTAACAGTTTTAATTAGAAGAGGGGAGATTTAGATTGGATATTAGAAAGAAATTATTTCCTGTGACGGTGGTGAGACACTGGAACAGGTTGCCCAGAGAAATTGTAGATGCCCCATCCCTGGAAGTGTTTAAGGCCAGACTGGATGGGGCTTTGAGCAACTTGGTGTGGTGGGAGGTGTCCCTGCCCATGGCAGGGGGATTGGAACTCGATGATCTTCAAGGTTCCTTTCAACTCTAACCATTATATGATTCTAATTATACTATAAGGAAGAAGAGAAGGAATCTCCTTTTTCTAAGCTCTTGTATGAAGATGATGCCACCTACCATGAAAGCCAGAACATTCTGCTTGTATGTGTTTATGTTTACAAATATAAGTACAGCAGAGATCAGAAATAAGAACTCAGATTTCCTCTGACATAACCATATATATTTCGTGTAGATCCCTCCATTTTCATTTGCTGACCAGTGCATCTTTTAGACTACAAGCTTACTGTATATCAGAGTCATTAATGTTACAGGATGGGAAATTAGAGCATGAAGTTATTCTGATAGAAGAAAATTCTATCAAATGTCTGTCTGCCTTCCATTGCTGCCACTAAAGACAGCATTTGGGCAGCTGATATAGGTTACCACAATAACACTCTAGTTTACCAAGAATCTGTTCTCTTCCGTGCTCTGAAACGTAACGGTTTACCAATAAATAATGAAACGGCTGGATCAGAAGGAAAGCATCATTCTTTAAATGATTAGCAATAGGGAAATAAGAGTGAAGAGACAAAGATGTTGCTTAGCTCACACAAAAAAATATCACATTGGTGAAGAAAGGCAAGAGGGCTGTTGGAAGAAAAGTGTTAGGAAAATTAGAAAAGTAAAGCTGGGAAGCTGAGGGTAAAAAGTATGATGCAGGGGAGAAGGACCTGCAGACGTAACACAACTGAAGGGAGAAAGTAGTGAGATAGTTTTGATAACTGCTCATGCAGAACACACCATTTTATACAATCAGAAATGTGTCTAAAAAGAGAGTGTAGAGGGACAAAAGAAACAGCTCAGGACATAATCCACATAGTCAGCAACAAAAGAAAGACTTCACCAGAGTCTTCATGTACCCACCCAGATGAGCTTTCACCCTCCTTCCTTCAGCTGTTGCTAGTTACACCAAAATGAAACTGGCAATGTAGGGTCTTTACACTGCTGCCTAAACTCTAACATCAAGCTCATTTCTACCCACACTAACAGGATCCAAAGGGGGGCAAATCCCCTCTTCAGTACAGAATTGCATATACAGACCCTGCAAGTCATACAAGAAAACTTATATACTATATGTAGGTATAAACCCTGTCTTTCTCTTATCCGGTGAGCAAACAAGTCGCATAAACTGACAGCTGCTTTCAGGAACCTTTTTAGAGTCTGGCACATAATACTAGAAATGTAGTTCTGTCCTTTTGAATTTGAAAACATGCCACAACAATGAACATTTACTACCAAAAACCTCAGAGAATGCCAGTGATAACATTTTGATAACTGCCTTTCATACAGCTTGAGTACTGCAGCTCCATCCATCTCACTGCATACCAAAGGACTTTTTTTCCCAAGACATAATGCAAATTATATGGGTACCCACACAAGTAGTCCCAATGACTTCAGTGGGGAAATCCATGTTGATAAGTACTTTAGGAACGGGCCAGGCTATGGAAATATTTTCAGCCATCTCAGGGACCGAGAGTGTATATATACAATGCATCACAATACAACGAGCCTTTGAACTAAAAATAAAAAGGAACTTTTAGCAACCAGTTTCCTGGCATTGCAGCTACTGCCTCAAGAAGATTTAGACTTACATTTATGCTTGATGACATCTAATTACCTGATACAATCATCTGCGCCCTAGAACAGGAAGGCCCTTGACTAAATGTTTTAGTAGAATCTTTCTTGTGTTACTATTCACACTGAGGCATTGCAAGAATCTTTATAAGGTGGGAATTGCTAAAAGCAGATTCCCAGCAGGGACTACTGTTGACAAGTAGATCTTCTTGAATTGCACTTTTTTTCTGTCTAAAGCCACCCAATTTTTATAACCCTTTTGTACTTATTTAGAACTGTCATTAGGCCATCCCATTTAAACAGTTCTTCCATAAGATTCGAAATCACAGCACACCATTACTCCTAAATAAGTGTACTTCAGCTCAAATTCTTACTCTGAAAGACTCCCCTAATATATATTAAATCTAATATATACATAATGCTTTGATTTAATCACTCTCTGAAGTCTTAGGATGTGAAAGGGGGAAAAGAAGTCAGCAGCCTCTGCGCCATAAGGAGCTGAAAGAACAAACACGGAGGATGAATGATCAGTCACGCTGGCAGTGTTTGATTTAGTTTCTTGCACTTGCCCAGAATTTCAAACAAGTTTAATGTTTTTTCCACTAGCATTTGGGATTCGCTCCGTATTTCCAAAAAGAAAACTCTAATATTTGCCCACTTTGTTTTCTGGAAAGCAATGAAATGTCCTTTTTTTTTTCTCCCCAAAGGAATGTAAATTGCAAACATTGCCCTTGGCAGTCTAAAATAACCCCTGGAAGACTTTAAAGAATCTTTATTTTCTTAAATTATCACATTGGTTAATACTTCCTAATTGATTTTCTTAGAAAATATCCTCCAAACATCAGAGGGCTTTTATCTTGGTTTCAAATTGTACAAAACTATTTACAGATTCTCTACATAAATACCACCTAATAAGTTATGTGGCTGTTGCCAGTAGTGTTAAGAACGATTAGAAAAGGTCTTTCAGCTTCAGCCTCAGATCTGTAGGTCATCCAATGTCCTTCCTAATGGATAAATACAGTAATTTATCATCATCAGTCACCATGAGCATTGTTCTTTTTACTATCATACATTCATGAACATTATTTGATGCAGCTGAGTGGAGCGTAAAAGAAGCATATGATTAAAGTGGAAAGGGACAGAGTTTGAGACAGTGGAGATTTCGTGGCTAATGCATGGACCTGAAATACGACACAGGTCTTATAAGATGGTACAAAGACGGTGTCAACAAATTACAGCAACCTGCTGGCAGAACATGGGCATTCATAGCAGCAAATGTGTCTGCTTACATTTTCTAGTGCAGTGTTAAAGAAAGTATAACATGTGAAGTACAGTCTTGTATACCTAAATGTTTTTTCCATAGGTCAGGCATATTTCAAAGCTCTATCAGTTTAAGAAAGAAAAAAAAAAAGAAAAATGAAAAAAGAAACACAACAACAACAACAAACCTATGATACTTTTCTAGGTATCACATATTATATTCATCCTTATTACCACTGTGGGAAAAAAGGCTGTCCACATCTTCAAGTTTCTAAAATTGCTAAAATGGTGGCTTTCAAATTCTAGACTAACATCAATCAGCATCTCTGTTTTCTTAAGGAGTTCTTCTCTCTTGTTAATTATCAAAATACCTTACCTGAAGCAATACCTTCCATTGGAAGGTACCAGAAAGAAGTGTAGAAAGTAAGTTTTAAAATAGCTATAAAATATACATGTTCAAATATCTGAGGCTACTGTGTAACCTACAGCATGTCTGCAATTCAGGATAACACAGAAGAGCCCAAAAAATTGCCCCGGTTCACAGTTCTTCATTTACTGCACTAAGTAATCCCTTTAATCCACCTGCAAAGTGGAGAGCTCTAAACAGTGAAAAATCAGGTGCTGCATTACGCTGCAGAGATTCTCACACACTATTTTGAAAGCAAGACACGGAGAACTTGCAAAAAGGTATAGGAAACATGAGGGGAGGGTACAAGAAGCAAGAAAACATCAGCATAATTTCCTTGCCCTGCTTCAGCCAACAGAGGTGTTTCCACAGTTGTGCTCGTGGCAGCTTCTCAGGGCGGAGGGTGGATCAAGCACTAGGGAAGATATTCTAAAAGTCTTCTGCAATTTGGGATGTATAGAGAATCACACTTACGTGCTATACAACCATTAAAAACCAACAACAATAACAACATATGACTGCCCTCTCAACTATCTGAGATCCCATACTACAGACTATTTTCAAGATGTCCTTTAAAACGATGCTTCCCATTTAATACAAGAAGCACTTCACCAAAAGTGAGATCCTACTCGTCCCTGCTCCACAGAGCTCAGACTAGAAATGCAATGAAGATGGATGATGAGCTTCAGGCTCTTTGTCCTAATCACCACCATCAAGTACGTAACTGAATTACATCAAAACTGCCATATGGTACAGAGAAAGTGAATCAAGGCCATGTGAGTATTTGAAAGATGATACATCCCATGCCTTCTCCTGGAACTCAAATCCTGAATGATATTCCAAACCACTGCAGTTAATACCTTTTCACGTGAGCTTCTTGTGCTGCTGGTGATATATTCAACAGATACTGCAAGCCTGTAGTACTCCTTTCTGAATCCAGCATGAATATGTTAAGGCATATATATAGTGTACAAAACAGAATTTAAGTTAAAGCTGAGATTCAGATGTTAACTCTTTGCAAAACATTCTGGGCATAATAAAATAACCTTATTTCTCCACTTCTATTGATGCTTTTTTTACCTGATGTTTCCAGTGTTGCGTTGAACCTTGCAAACCAGTATGTTCGATACAGTGCTGCGATAATACAAGTACAAAGTTCCAACAGGTTGCTAAGAGGGAAAAATGTAAATTCACTTTGGATTATATACTAGAGCAGAATTTCTTTTTTCAGCTTGAATCCAACTCCGAACACAACCAGGAGCAGGGGACATGGAGTTGACCACCTAACTAAATCTTTTAAGTTACTGGAACTGTGGTACGTATGTGATTATGAGTTCAAGTACCTCCCTGACCCATCAAGCTCAAGATGACCTAAGTAGGTCAGGGGAGAGCCCTTTCACCTTGACAAAACCCCATTAAGATGAACACTGCCCTGGACAGACACAGCTATCTATCCATCAATATTTTTCCCACTGCAAGATCAGAGTCGATCTTTGGGAAAAAAAGAAGTAAAGCAATGAAGGAAGACATAAGAATGTAAACCATTCTGCCTTTAGTCACTGCAAAATAAAACACAGCTTGTTCTCCTTTGTTCAGATGTGCTTTTAGAATATACCCCTTGTTTGGTGACCACAGAAACTGGTCCTGAGATAGAGAAATTCAGCTCCTTAAATCAAGGCAGTGAAGCAAACACTAGTCAGTTGTGTTTGTATGTATACTAAACATGTAATTTAAATGCTTACCAAATAATTTCCCTATGTAGTGCAACACAATGCATTCTGATTTCATTTTCCCCTACCTGTTTTTAAGCAGAATAATATAGTAGATTCTAAAATGACATACAGTAAAGAAAAAAAAAATTTTTTTTTCTTCTATTTTAAAATCAATTTTAAAAATACCTTAAGTTGGAAGAGGAAGAGAGGCTTAGGAGAGAATGATTACAAATTTCAAAGGTCTGTCTTCCACACAAAGAACAGCAAGTAGCACCAGGTGGTGTAGATCATCTGTTTTTTTTTGTAAACAGACTGAAGCCTCACAAAGGTAATACCTAGAGGAATTATCTTAGGTTTTCATCTGCAAAGACAGCAACATTCATCAACCAGAAAGTCATACAGGTACATTATGTTTTTCAAATAAGTTGTGTCCACTGACTACCGAATGGTTGTGCCTTCTAAAAATGATCACTAAACTTCATTGTCCAAGACCCCAGGAGATAGTTCTTAAAAACTACAAGATGAAAAACACTATTTTTTGAACTCTCTGAGAGAAACTGAGGGAGCCATGTTCACTCCTGACACAAACGGTCAAGTGACATAAGTCTGAGCACTTTGATAGAGCATTCCAGAAATGAGCAGAAATACAAGTAATTTACAGCTATTTTCCTTTCTAGAGATATATCATCTGAACATAAAACTGTAATTTTGGCAATAAATATGAGTCGTCATTTAGCAAAGAGTTGAGAATAAATCTGGGTAATTTATCAAACTGATTGCCAAAACACCAATAGCACTGTTAATGGAAGTTGTTATTAGATGCCTTGGCCCAGGGGATGATTGGTTTAATTATACCATCAGGGAAAGCGTGGGATATGAAGTTGTAACCAATTTATTTATAAACTGATGGCTATGGATGCTTCAGCCAGTCAATCCAAGCTTTTATTTAAGTGGAGAGTCCCAGCATTAGCCTCCTATAATTTGAAATTACAGCTCAGGTCCCAGGCCTATAAATTTACCACAAATGCATCAACTTCAGTATGACTATTCTCATGAGTATCTATAAAACCAGACTTTGAAAGTCAGAAAAGAGATTTACACTCATAAAATCTTTGTGTAATTCCTCGTTCCTTCTTGGACTTCCCACAGGTCCAACCACTTCTCTACTAGCTGTTCCTGCTATCCCAGGAAAGCATCTCAATGCAGACTCAGCACCTCATTAAAAATAAATAAATAAAATACAGGTATCACCTGTACTGACCATACAACTTTATACACACTCCCCAAGCAAAATGCAATATTAAACATGAGTACTCGGACCAAGATGGACTTCTTGAAGGCCATAGGAAGGGTGCATTTTCTACATGGACCAAGCAAGTGGGTATGGAAATTGCTATTCACATATCCCAAGCAGTGCTATGGGTTATGGGAAACCATGGTGAACTTCTGAGTCCCTGTTTGTTCTTCTCCCCATGCCTACCACAGCATTTATCATGGCTGCAGCTCTCTAACTGCAACCACAAAAAGCCAATAAAAAGCTTCTAACCCATAATATCCCCCTGTTAAGGTTACAGCCACATCACACAGCTGTGCTAAGGACAGCTTCCAGCCTAAACCTAGTCAGGCACAGCCTGTGTCCAAGCCCTGGCCAGGGCTAAGTGTAGATCTCAGTTGCTGTGAAGGTGCACAAGTGGTCTTGGTGTTTGTAGAGATCTACCAACCTCAACCTCACTCTACACAGAGCTCTCTGCAGGACTCAGGCCTGCATCCTTGTGATCAGCATTTAAAGCCACAGAAAGATTCACCATCCATTAAAAGCAACTTTTTTTACATGATGCCATTATATACCGCATGACACCCCCAGCACCTAAACCAAAAGGCAATCAAAGTTGATTCAATATCAGTTTTTACCAAGAAAACTAAACTTGGTCTGGAAAAAAACTGATGCAAATATACACGACATCACATTTCTACTTCATGCAGCCAGGCACAGCAGGTAGATCAGTGGTGTCCCTATCTACCACTGAGAACTCCAGAGCAGTTGGGTAATAATATTTCTACATTTAAGTGAAACTCCTAGTATTTAGCATGTTTCAACTTGAGAACATACTGCTGTTCACCATTACAACCTAAATAAGCAATCAAACTGGTAATTTTGGGCATAGAATATTAAGCCTGCTTTAAAAAGATTTTCACCTCCAAAAACAAAAAGCAATTCTGGCAATTCAACACGTCTGAATTAAACATAAAGAAATAAGGACTAGTTAATTTCAAGTACTTTTTATTACATCTAAAAGCAGTATCCCTCTAAAGCAAAACAACATTCCTGAAATTTATGAGTTATGTGAACCTCGGAGACTATTTTAAATGATCTTGACTTTTCCATAAATTCTGCTGTTTGCCTGAAATCTAAGCTCTGCTGGAAGTTACCCATCTCTTCCAGATAACATAACTCATACAATTAATTTATTCAAGAAGGCTCCTCAAACTCAAACGTATTATTTTATCAGTACCACGTGAAAATGTACCATAACATGGACACTTTTTCAGCCAAAAAGCATACATCTTAACGTGGATTTAAATGAATGGGTTCACTGTCATTGGAAGGGCTACCTAGAAGCTTAACATACAGCTGGGGTGTGAGTGCAGGACTGGATACTCAGATACAGGCTTTCTAAAAAGCATGACTGTGGCCAGCAGCTTCCACTACCGGCGTTTTTCACCCAGCCTTGGTGTTATCAGCGCCAATTAAGCTCTGTAGATGCACGTAAGGGAGAAAGAAAATGCGAAACGCTGCTCCTCACAAGCCCCGTTCGACATGCCGCGGTTCAAAACAGAAAGAAACGTGAAGAAAAAAAAAAAAANAAAAAAAAAAATAAAACAAACAAACAAAAAAACCTCGGAATTCCACTGGAATTAGCATATTTTTAGGCGTTTGCGGGTGAGCTGCGCGGAGGGAGCAGGGAGGGCAGGTGAGATGCTCTGCCACACCGCAGGCAGCGGCGGGGTCCGGGGGAGGGGTCCCCACCGGGGATTTGGGTGGGATCGCTCGCACTGCCCCATCCCTCCCGATGCGTTACCGGAGCAAGAGCTAACGGCGGTCTGGTAATGAAAACTTCGATTTTATGCCGATAACAGCCGAGTTCAGTTGCTTCCCGGTACCCAGCCTTCACACGGGGAAGCCGCCCCAGACTGGCCCGCTTCGACACCGAACGATACCGGTACCGAGAGACACCGGTACCCACTCCAGCCCTCGGGCAGGCACCCGTCGGACCAAAAGATNGCATCCCCCGAGGTGGCTCCACGGGGTTCCCCCTTTCCCCGGCAGAGTTGCTCGTTCCCCGCCCGGGACTTTTACCCTGCTCTGCACAACTTCTCCGGGACAGCAGCCGTAGCGTCCGTGTCCTCCATCTCCCCACCCCACCAAATCCTCCCTCCATCATCCCCCAGTGCCTCCCGCCG